>JAQFZY010000442.1:0-27943 GCA_034696285.1 Hypogastrura burkilli | reverse complement strand
GTTCGAAAAAAAAAATCCCATATTTTTTACAAATTCGTTTGAAACGTAGAGCCAACCTCGCAAAGCGGCGGAGCCGCCTGCGCAAGTATAAGAGAGGAGCCGAAGGCGACGTCGTTACTTGTTTTGTATATTATTGTATTGCATGAAGGATTAATATTAAAAAAAGCCACTGCAGTGTAATTGTACATAGTAGCGGATCATAAATCATGCCGGAGGCTATAACTATTGTAGGTAGACACAGGTTAGTAAACGTGGCCGACACCAAGTTGGATTTTTTATACCTACAATAGTTGAAAAGTGAGAGTTCCACGTCTTTTATCCTGTAGATGGTCCGTTGTCAAAACCTGAGCCGACCGTGCGCCGGACCGAGGAGTGTAACCTTGTTTTTCAAACTAAACTTGGAAGTCATGAACTGATGTATGGAGCTGAGATTGACGGGGTCTGGCTCACTGACGGAAACGACATGAACCCAAAGCTCAATCCCCAGCTTCTCGAGAAATGTCGGCTCGTCGAACTCAAAACAACCCGATTCTTCCAAGACGGGAATATGCCATATAATTTCCGAAAGTAATTCCTTTCCCTAAATCTTGTGATATCTATCTTAGTTCGTCCTAAAATTATAGCTCATGTTACAAAAAGTAGCTATTAGGATGGCCGGTGGCTCAGTGTATAGAATTCCATTCTTACTCTGGCCTTGGCATGAGAGCAGTCTAGACGAGAAATCGAATCTCTCCTAATTCCGATAATGGCATTAGCTTCAGGTTTTCTGCCCTGACAACTGCCAGTATCTACGTGATTAGGCTCTGACCGAACGATAATACACAAGTGAAGGTTTCCTTAAAGTCTAAAAGATTTAATTTAATGCAACTTATTGGCATATCGGTATTGCTAAATGCTCTTCTTCTTCTCTGATCTTGTGTCTGCGTGCCGGGTCCGTACCTATAACTCTGAGCTCAATCCTCCTGGCTAGACGGGTATTCTTGGCTACTTGATTTCGCTCTCTAATCGTGTTGGATAGGTACGCCTGAAGATCCCAATACTTAGGGTAACTAGCCCTGTACACATATATGTACATATGGACGTGGACACAGGTTAGGAGAGATAAAATTTGCATCTTCTACTCATAGCCCAATGTCCTTTATAATATTTAACGAACCTTGAGTGATAAAAGTCTGTTGAGCCTTCGGGCATAAGGCCGGACTATAAACCCACAGTTTTCCTTGACCTTAATAAGTACCTAATCATAAGATTATTTTCTGACTATTTTTTAAGTACAATAATTCATTTTTAAGTAAAGGGTGGGATTGAGATTGAGAGTATTATAAGTTATATTGTTAAGAAGAATCAACATCTATTGTAATGTTTCATGTGAGGGACAAGAACAAGATACTAACAACTAGTGACAGTACTCACTACTCACTATTTACTTATCGAATTTAAGATTAACTAATTATTATTTTATTACCAACTTTCAGATTCAATTTACGGAAATGGTTCTGTCAATCTTTCACTGTTGGGATCTCACATGTGATTGCCGGGCTTCGGACGGATGAGGGAGTTGTGACGAAGCTCAAAGTATTTCCGGTCGAGGCCCTTGCAAAGGAAGGAAAGGTGTGAATTGGTTCGGTCATGTTTGTGTAGACTCTGGACGGATTCATGTTCACACGTGATAATAATAAGATTATTTCTTTATGTAGGACTGGTTGTCCACAGTCTGTTTTAATTTTCTGGACCGCTTTCTGACCCAAGTGAAGAAAACAATCAAGGCGGATGAGACCACAGTGTACATTTTTGAGTTCCAGCCCGACCTCTCCAACCGGTTCCTTACAAATATTTTTATCTCGCGGGAGCCGGTGGCCGAGTCGGAGCTCTATTTACCAAATATTCGATAGCTTGGTATGCTTCTCTGTTTTTACTTGTTTTTGAAACCCCACCATTCTTCAGTTCGGGCTTCAATAAAGTACCGCATTGTTCCTTGGGCACAACGTTCGGTGAGTGAATCGTTGGGTTTGTTTATTGATAAAAGATAAGTGGTCCTGAATTCCCAGACTGAAACACCAAGGATTTCAGCTTCCAGTTCTAGGTTACGTATTACGTACCTTTGTAGGACTCAATAATAGCTCTGATCGGTTTTACGAATCAGTTCGTTCGATTGGTTTGGTATTAAGCAATTTAAAAGCTACGCGTAGGTAATCATTTTACAACTGGGTATGACCGTTGATTCTTGATTTAGGTTTGGAGGGTACTAAATTCCGACGATTCTGAAAGTCTCAAACATTTCTCTGGCTTCAGAGATTTTAAATAACCGTATTCAGTATTTGAACGCGATCGGAACTTTTTGAAATATTCAGATAATGGAAGAGGCTGGATTTGTCTGAGTACAAGAAAGCTACGGATGCCTGAATTCTACTGAGCTTTGCGGGTTTTATTTAGGCCTTATTTAGGTCTGTACGGCCTTATTCATATACGGTCGTTTTTTCTGTAGTCCAAACGTACAAAATATTTTATTCATGGTTGAAATTACGTATGTATTAATTATAATAGCGTGATCCAGATAGGTGAGCAGTAATTTTGGTAATACAACCTAAATTATAAACATTAAATTATAAAAAACTGCCTTTTGTTATACTCGGCTACAAATAATATCACCTGTTTAAAGCATTTAATATATTCATGTGACGCAAATAATTCTTGTTGCGAATGCATTCACAGTCCACACAATACAGAAGGCTTGATTTTTTAAATTTCTGGTGTTATTGTTGTAAGTTCCTTGTGGCGTCAGTAATTATAAAAAGGCTTCCATTTAACGCTCCCTAAAAATCTTACACGTACCCCCTTTTCGTTGAAATCAGGTAATTGCTAACTTTGGGCCCTAAAAATATTTTCGCTTCCCGCTAAAAATCTTACGCGTACCCCTTTTTCGTTGAAATCAGGTATTTGCTAACTTTTCCCCCCTTTTCAATGAAAAAGCTCCTCTGAAATCGCCTAGCATACTTAGAACTTGTAAACAATATTTTTTCCATACAACTAAACTTTTACTAATTTAATATACACGAACAGCCAACATTGTACTATGCATTTACTAGAAAGTACTATATGTTATGAAAGAATGTTTACTCTAGTAATAATAGTAGTTCCTCTAAAATCACTTAACGTACTCCAGGCTGAAATATAGTAAATATAGTAGATAAAGTAAGGCATGGAAATATTTCTACAAAGAAAAGACGCTCTCTACAGAGGGCGAAAGGCTACGTTAATGGAATTAGAGATTACCAGTAATATACATTAACCACGGATATCTAAATATTATTTAGGACCTTACAATTTATGTCTCTTGAAGGATAGTGGGGATGGGGAAGACAGTGCGAATTCAGGATCAGGAGGTTCTGGAGCCTTGGCCGCTTTGCCAATAGTTCAAGATGTCATGCGGAAATCTGTTCTGTCTGTTCTGAAAGCGTGCCTACTAATTACAAGCCTAGGGGAAAACTTCGTACATTTGATGAGTGCAAAGATGGTGTCAGCTGCGTCAAAAATAAAAAATGTGGAATAATAACTCCAAGAGCACTGAGGAAGGTGTAAAGCATTACTACCGCTGCCTCTTGACCGGTACTGTGCCGCCAGAATTTACATTTTGTGCAACGCAGATTTCCTTAGTGTTTCAGTATTTATTATTTATTACAGTATTATATTTATTTATTTAATAAACTTGGTCAAATGCGTAAGCGAGGGAGACCCACCAAATCCAAAAAAGCATTGGTAGTTCAATGAGTGGTAAATTATGAAATGACTGATGACAGCTTACTGTATTTATGTAATGTAAATATTTTAGATTAGATTAGATTGTTTTAGATCTCTGGTTCATATTATGGTTATGGACTCGCTTTATTCATTAGTATAACCGTGACTTCTGTCATCATATTATTACTAGTAAACATTATTTCATAACATATAGTACTTTCTAGTAACTGCATAGTACATTGTTGGCTGTTCGTGTATATTAAATTAGTAAAAGTTTATTAACATTGTATTGAATAAATATTTACGAGTTCTCAAGTATGGTAGGCGATTTAAGAGGAGCTTATTCATTGAAAAGGGGGGAAAAGTTAGCAATTACCTAATTTCAACGAAAAAGGGGTACGTGTAAGATTATTAGGGGGAAGCGAAAAGATTTTTAGGGTCCAAAGTTAGAAATTACCTGATTTCAACGAAAATGGGGTACGTGTAAGATTTTTAGGGGGAAATGTTAATATTTTCCCTTATAAAAAGGGGTTTGCTTTTGCTTTGAGTGATGTCACTTTGCCTCTGGCTCTCGCTCGTCCATATAAAAAAATCTCCGTTTACTGAACCAACCCTCAACACTTTCCTTCTTAAAACCACTTAAACTTACGTAACATACGTAGTATACTATGCTATGGATATCTACACTCGGATAGTATAGTACATTCGTAATACATAGAAAGGTATGTACGGAGAGCACGGCAGTACGTCGTACTGTCATTGTCAGAGTCTATTTAATTCCATTTCACTACTGCCCGCAGTGGAAAACTTTTCTACTGCTTCAGAATCCGTGTTCTGTTAAATTTTATTGGGCGTAGGCCTATCACAATAATGGCCGTTACGATGCGTGAGCTTTCCGCCTTATCCAAAAGAGTTGAACCGGGCTTAAGGCTCCTCTACGAAGTCCTCGTCCTCATTGGGACCACTGCCTTCGCTTACGCCGAGTATCTCTATGTCACAATCTTCCCGCCGCCGCTCAAGTCCCTCAAAAAAGAAATCATACTGGTAAGAAATGTCAAAATTAAGGGTGACATCGACTGATTTGATAGTACGGAGTTTTGACGATAGGTCACGGGATCTGCCCGTGGGATTGGACGGGAGACGTGTATTAACCTGGCCTCCACCGGGACCACCCTCGTGTGTTGGGACATCCAGGGGTCAGAAAACTCCAAGCTGGTCGAGGACCTCAAGTACTTGGGCATCAAGGCCTACGCCTATGAGGTGGACATTTCGGATCGAGTGGCTGTCGAGACGCTAGCTACAAAGGTAAGAGAATCAATTCATAAGAATAAAGATATGAAATGGATTTCAGATGCCTATTTTCTTTTGTAAGAGCGGACTAACTACACGCTTGTCCTCCAGGTCAGGCGAGAGGTTGGGGAGGTCACGGTTGTAATCAATAACGCAGGGATCATGCCATGTCACTCCTTCCTCAGCCACAACCCGCGAGAGATTGAGCGGGCTTTCCAGGTCAACGTCTTCTCCCACTTTTGGATCCTCCGGGAATTCTTGCCTGGAATGATAACCCGGAACCACGGGCACATTGTCACCGTCAGCTCGGCCGCAGGTCTCATTCCCACTAGGAATCTCGTCCCATACTGCGGGACTAAGCATGCCGTTTGCGGCTACGTGGATGCCCTCAAGGAGGAACTCAGGCACCATCCCGCCCGTCCCACAAACATTCGCTTCACGACAGTCTATCCTTTCTCGTGCAAAACTAACCTCATTGATCGTGTAATCTGTCATAGCAGGTATCATTTAAATTCGGTTCCTTTTGTTCAGATAAATTCTTTTTTTCTCCCATGATCAAACCAATATAATTTTAACCCAGTTTAGACGCGTAACAAAATTCAAGCCATAAATATCAACCCACACCCAGCAGATTTTGCACTAAAAGCTTTAAGCTTTAAGATCAAGTAAGGTCTCAATCTTAGGGTCACGGGATCAGCTTTAAAGGCCAAAAATATGGCCCGCAGCAACGGATATTTTTAGAATTTTGTTTACAATTTTTGGAAATCCTTACATTTTTAATCTTGCCATTGCCCATACCAACCAGTACCAGAATAGTATTTTTACTCCACCAACACGTAATAACTATGTAAATTATATTATGTACTCCAAGGTGCACTTAAGTGTTGCCTGTTACATGTTTATGTACATGTTACATGCAAACATGTTTAGAAAAGAAGAAAAAAACGTTCCAGTTGAATGTTTTGAAAAATTCCTTCTATTACTCCCTCTCTGAAAAAAGTCTGAAAAATCTGAGCGTTTCGAAAGTTTGAAATACGTTTTGTAAGTAAGCTAGATACTTTAAAATTTAGTTTGATGTGGTGCTTGACGTCATTCGCCTTTATATACAAGGGATGCTTGGTCTAATGTGAGTTGTTTAATTTGAGTTTAAGGATTACAAGGGCTTAATCAACATGAATGTATTGAGCCGTATTTTTGCTTCTCGGGATACAGCTACTAATGAATTGTAAGGCGTCATAATTTTAGTATTTTGGTATGCCATTCGTTATATAATAATTAGGGTCTAATAGAGCACTAAAGGAGCTAAGAAGCAGCCATCACGCAAAAAATGTATTTTTATGCGTGATTACATATGAGCTGTACGGAGCAATTTAAAAAGTGACCCACAGACGAACAAGATCATCCCGTAAGACCTTTTCGTCTAACTAATTATTCATTGGCAAAACACGGTTCATCAACTCCCGGCCTCTCCCCCATTTAATGAGTCCTTCACATTAAAATCAAAAATTCCCGTCAAATGCACATAATTTTACGTAAATCGTAAATGCTCGCCGCTAAAAAATCTACACCCACATGGGTGTAGATTATATGTTTATATATTAGTGATTGCTATCCCGGGATTTTGGGATCTCAATGCTTATGGCCGGGATTTGAATCCCGGGTTTGGTCTCCGGGATCCCGGGATTGAGAAGTGGGATTTTCAGACCCAAAACTATAAATGTTGCACCAATTTTAGGTTAAAAACAGGTTTCTCTATATTATTTTTCTCAGAAAAGCTGCCGGCTTTGGCTACTTCTCTAATCTGACCCTTTTCTGAACGGAAATAGATTGATTGGTGCTATAAAAGGTATACCTAACCCAAGTGAACTGATTGAGAGCCCTTGTATTCAAATACTGTTTAAAAAATAAGTATATATACACCCCTCGGTCCTTCCATTGATAAGTTCCAAAACCCAGTATGTAGCGCCCAAAGAGAATTTATACTTATATAATTAAATTTTTTTGACATAGCACTACTTATTGTCGAAAAAGTACGAATTAAAGTTAAAGTTAACCTGCTCGGTATTACGGAAATTCTGATTTCAGATATGTCTAAATATAATTGTTTTCCGAAATTCTGCACCTTCAGAATCCTGGGATTCGTCCAAACGTCGGGATTGTGAATCGCCCGGAATTGCAATCACTAATACATATGTACGTACATGGATTACGCTACAATTTCGACATTACATCGTATTGGGTCAACTAATTTGGCGATCCGTGACCTGTGCAGCACGCAATCTACCATGTTAAAAGTGTATGTACCTAACTTAGTGCTGGTTCCTTTTTTATTGAATACAATTATTTATACGAATCCGTCCGAAGAGTAGAGCCAACTTGGCTAGCGGCGGAGCCGCTCGCGCAAGTATAAGACAGGAGCCAAAGGCGACGTTGTTGTATCGGACTATTAATATGCTACATTTCACTCATTAGTAATAGGTAGTAATTTTTGATTGTCAATTATGCCGCGTACAATTGCTGTCAGATCTTTTTTATTCCATCCGCTAAATTGCTATATCGCTATATTCCGTCTCTAATTTTGGATTTTCCTTCAGATTTCCTTCAATTTTGCCAATAAGCGAGCCGAAGGAAGTAGCTGCGAAACTCGTGGACGGACTGCAGAGGAATTACGAGCATGTTTACGTTCCGACTGCCATTCAGCTCTTTGGGACATTAGCGAGGTAGAAAATAACTCGAGAAAGAAGGGTGAACAGTTAGCCATTATACGATTGAAGACTCATTCAATGCTTGCTCCTGACTTCCTAATAGATCATTGTTACCGAAAGCCCAGGCGGCCGGGGCGGATCTCTTCGCCTGTCATGTGGAGCCCATGCCCACAGAACAAGTCTTATCAGGTGATGCCAAATGTTTGTCGTAGAATGACCTGAGGACCCGGACACGACATCAACTCTTCTGCTTTTAAGAGTTGTTTTATTTATTACGCAGTTCCTGTACGCACCTACATATGTTCACTGTATAGGTATTACCATATGTGACAGGAACTCTCCAATGCAAAATACAAACAATACAATAAATGTTCAGGGAATCACGATCTAGTGCTAAAGTTGCCTGAGATTATCCGCAGTAACAAACTTGAATGCTTAATCATTTGGCCAGACGATTTGCTCAATCCACGGAAGAAAGGACTGAACATTAGTATAAATCCCTGGCGTGTACCCACAAACGAGAGCCCCGAAGGAAGTTAGGCCAACAACGTAGTGGACACATGGGAGGTTCTTGTCTGTTGCCGTGAGGGGTCCACCCGAATCTCCATTACAAGTATCTTTACCATCCCGGGATCCAGCACAGATCTGGCTCCTGACTATCCCGTTCCGATACCTGGGCTTATATAAATACTTACTATTAATAATGTGCACATATTAACCGTACCGGTATTAACTTACTTGAGTGCCTTCTCAGTCGGGTTATTGTAAAGCTCATTACATTCGGCGACTCCGAACCGTGTCAGGTCAACGGTTTGTAGAATGTCACTTGGACCATCTGAAACCATTCAAAATGTGGAGATTGGAGATGCAGGACTGTCTAGAGGAGATTAATTACATGGTCGGCAAATTGTTACCGAATCCGACTTTTCCCCAACCGGCAGTGGACAAGGACGTCTCGGCCTCAAGCCGCAACCTAGGTTGTGGCAGGCAGGCTGGACGGACCGCTCGGGACAAGTTTAGCTTGACTTCCAACCGAATGAGGGCTATGTCATTGTACTTAATCGGGCTCCGGTAGTCGGGATGCTTAATTATTTGAGCAATCCTCATTACGGAACGTCCCAGTGTGAAGAGCGGCTTCAGTCGAATGTCTCCGAGAAGAACATAGGATGGCGGTCTGTATTCATACAAATAGCGTTAGAAGTCAGATCTTTGGATGTCAAAATATCAAGTGCATGTCCCTAGTAGCTCTGTGACATAAGTATAGTTTTGATGCGTAATTACATAATTCGTTTCCAACAATTCTGTACAGAGCCAATAGACATTGAAAGCTTTTGTGCTGTGTTGAATTCATTTTAAATCGCATTGTGTTCCCTTACGCTCTGGAATTCACGCAGTGGGCAGCAGTGATGACAAAGTTGTCGCTTATAAGCGCCGCTCCGCATCGAAATTCCAACGATTCAGGAGCCTGGCCCCAGCCAAGGGCGGCCTAAACAAACCGTCATCTTTGATGCTTTCCACGCTTTGGAATATTACAAAGTTGTTTGCTCTTGTGCGCTTTGCATTACACATACCATATGTGGAAACTCCTCCTCTTTTGCATTCCTCCCACCCGCAATTAGCCCGTTCCCGAAGACCTCACATTGAGCTACGGAGGCTTCCTTCGGCTCACTCTCGAGGAAATCGAGCGGAAGAAGCGGGCTAGCCTTAATCACGGCTGATGAGCTGAGAACGTCTTTGTACGCGTTACACACTAAATAAGAATTGAGAGTATTAATTATGTAAGTAGTATTTAAATGAGCCTGAGGCTAATCAGCGCTTGACTGTACTTTTTTCACTGATCCTTTGTTGGTTTGGACAGCATACGACAGCACGTGAGATCTGTAGAAAGAACAAATGTCTTCCCAGATTGTAAAATATGATAGGTGTGCATAAGTGCAGCATAAGTTTAGTGAAATGATGAGTTACCCGGGTAGGGCAGATAGTGGGCTTGACCCCTGCATGCAAATCGGAAAGAACTGGTGGACAGTTCGGGAGCAGCCTGCAGATACCCCTCAGAAATGAGCCGGTGGAGTTAGGATATGGGATTTGGCATGGTGAGCCAACTAAAAGCACCAATATTTCGAAGAATTGGAAAACGTACTTAAATATTGTTCAAGTACAAAGTATTGTATTCAAAATTCAAACTTTAAAAAAACCCATTTCCATATGTTCTCGAAATAAATAGAGAAATTACTCACGCTTGTGTGCTGGACGGTTCTGGGCTAAAATGGTTAGAGATATAATTAACCAAACCAGGTAATAAATTATGAACGAATAACTTCTTGCTCTAACCCACCACATTGTAAAATGGTTAGTGTAAAAATAAATATAGGTAGTATGTTCTTTGGATTTCATATTGTGACACACTGCCACCTGCCACTATTACTACATACATAAAGTTCAGGAAGGAAGACCTATTTTCAAAGAAGCCATCATATGTGAAAAGAATAAGGGTCGAATTTAAAATTAGTTTATCATTATCCATTGGCACTGGCATCCCTGGTTTAGGTTTAGTATATGCATGCATACATACATACATACATAGATTACGGCTCCTGGCTTATCGTTGGATGTTAGATACTCAAAATAGTAATAATGAAAATGAGGAGTTAGATACCAGACAGACACCATGTACATATAGTATGCTCAAGCGTCAAACAGGGAGGCGTCAAGCATTATAAACGGAAAATGGAGATTTAAAAATTTTTATTTTTATTAAAGTTAAAGAATATAGTATGTAGAGACATACTGTACGTACTGAGTGCATAAATATATTCATTGGGGTACACACGGCATTGCAATGGGTTGGTTTAAATCCTAATTGAAAAGTTGAGGTAAGTATTTAAGAATTGGGCCAGACAGTCCGCTCAATGAAGTCAAGGTATGACTGGACGTTCGTGTATACGCCAGGCTGAATCCCGCAAATGCTTGAGCCGAAGGACGTGATCCCTACGACGTAGAACACGCATTTGATTCGGTCACTCGTTGCAGTCAGCGGTCCACCTAAGTATTCATCTTAATATTAATTACGCTCGGCTACTCAGTGGCAGGCCGGCAATTATACGCCATTGAACGTCGGTGGTCTGTACCTGAGTCGCCCTGTAGGAGAAACATTAAGTTAGGTTAAGATTTCGCCAATTTTAGTTAATATTAACAGTTAACAGGGCAGGGCTTACCCTGCAAGTATCCTTGGCCCTGAGCTTGTCTCCAGCGCAGAGCTGACTCCGTATTATCCCTTTCGGATATTTCACCGGCCTTTCCGGCTGATCCTTGTACAGTTCGTCACATTCTTTTTGCCCAAACCTTGTCAGGTTTACTGCCTGGAGAAGATCACTGGGGTTGTCTGAAGAGAAGAGAGTTGAGTACTCGTGTAATAAGTAATACGGATCATTTGACCTTTTGGGCACGCTGGACCTTACCGGCAGTCCCAATCTGCCCCCACCCTGTAGTGCTCAGCGGGACACGGTTCTCGAGCCGGTGGCTGGGCTGAGGCAGACAGGCAGGGAGGATGGAGCGTGAGAGCGCGACCCTGGTCTCAAGACGAAGAAGCGCAATGTCGTTGTAGGTAAGGGGCTTCCGGTAAAACGGATGTGGAATGAACTCTGCAATCTTGACAATTGTTCTACGAGAGACGAGGGCGGAGCTGAGGCGGATATCACCGAGAAGGACATGAGAGGGCCTTCCGCTGGACGCACAAGACATCCAAGAATTAATCAGGCACTTTTTGTGTGAATTGACCATTTGTAAGGCTGCTCTAATTGGAGACACGACTTACCCTCGGGTCTCAATGCAGTGGGCAGCTGTTAACACAAAAGCTTCGCTAATTAAAGTTCCTGCAATTTTATTTATCCAATTGTCCCGTTTAAATTACTAGAATTCAATTGAAAATTATAGTTTTAAACTGTTGAAATGTAAACCTCCGCAGCGGTATTCGAGAGCCTTCGGGTCATCTCCCCAGCCCAAAGCTACCTACCAAAAGAAGCTTGTTTTAAAATTAATGTTTTTGGGTGGAACACGTTTGAATAGGGCGTACCATGTGCGGAAACTCGTCCTGCTGAGCATCTCTCCCGCCAACGATGAGCTTGTTTACGTGTCGATTACAGTGAATTTCCTTTGGCCGCTCCTGAAGGAAGTCTAAGGGAAGCAAAGGCGTCGGGCCATCGGACTCACGCAGCACCTCCTTATACTTGTCACACACTGAGTCGAAAAATGGAAAAATAGCATTCAGTCTTCAGCCATGACTGTCAGACAGGTATGATCAAACGGCTTCAATCTATGTATATCGATCATTCTCTCATGGCACATGTAAGGATAATTACTCGGAAAAGGAGTCCACGAAGTATATTGTTACTGGGTCACCTACTTACTTTCTTCACTAATTCTTGGCCTGGTTGGACAACAGACGGATGTTGATCGAGGACTCTGATCAAGATGGCAAAGCGTGTAATTAGTTTAAACATTATCAGAAGATTAAAATACATGTTAATTGGATAAGTTAGATAGTACCTTGCATAATGCTGGGCGAACGCCAGACCGGAGGTCAGACAAGGCAGAACCACAGTCTCGAAGGGGCTTGCAGGTACCAGGAGAATTCCGCCAATCAGAGAGCTGGCACTGCAAAGCTGCTTCAAAAGGGAGCCCCACTTTAAAACTTGTGATAGCGATCAATTAGAATATAAGGTAAAAGTAAGCTTACTTTGCTGTGATTTGGATGAGCCCACGAGACCAATTATTAGACAGATGATGGAGGCGTACATTGAAATAGCTGGATACTTTAAACACATGTCAATACCAGTTAGAACCCCAACGTCTTACAAAGCGAATATGTACAAGTTTCATAAGTAATGAGTTTAAGGATTTCTGGGACTGATTTAAATAAGAGCTCCTTCGTGGCCAAATTAGAGTCACACACCTGTACGGTCCTACTGCATCGGTCATTATATTTTTTGTTCTTGAGGCTTCTTCTTCTCTTGCCTTCTTGATGGTCCTTGCTCATTAAGGGGAACCAGTATATACTACTCTGCATACCTACGTACAAAGTAGAATCAGGTACAACAAATTACATGTAGTCTATAGTAGGCGTATATGGACTTATTACTCAGTAATTCCAAGAACTGAGAATTTATAGCATATGTAATGAGGTAATCTGCAGGATATTGTTTCAATTTTGAGTTCGTTCATGATTCATGAGGAGTATGAACATCTTCCTACGCGCATCATCATGAAATGAAAACCAAATGATCCATTGGGCACACCTCGGCCGTACTACAAGAAGGGTATGAAAGTAGAGGAAGTTAAGGGTTGGCCGTGGGACTGCATTACTTATATGTACATAGATACATTTATGTGATCCACTTTTCTGTCTGTCTCTCCGTCCGTCGGTGTCGGGCTTATAACTCAAGAACCACTGATTCGATTCCAAAACTGTTTTCACCAATCGATTCCCCAGCTCAACGTCGGGTCAAAGTACCATATACGCTGTTATAAGGGTCAAGGTCACCCTATAGCGCAATACACTTTGCAATGATTTAAAAATGATTTTAATGGATCGATTTCTCCTAAGGTCATTGTGATAAATATGTCGGGTGAAAGGTGAAGGCCATGTGCATTCAACTGCCCAAAACTCAAGACCCAACGGGCCGATTCGAAAACGGTGTTCGCCAACGGATCCTTACTAATCGGGCGAATTTTAGAACGGATCATGCTAAATTTCTTGGGTCAAAGGTCAAGGTCAACCTCCAATCTATTCAACAAGCTTTACACCAGTTTCTAAAACGGTTTCAGTAATCAATGTCTCATAATGTTAAGCTAATAAGATTGCCAAGTCAAAGGTCAATGGACAAGGTCTACAGCGTTTAAGTGCTTTTAACTCACGAACCGATTTAAAAAAAAACATTTGAAACTGGTTTCACCAAATCATTCCTGATAATGGCGCTATTTAGCGGGTTAAAGGTCAACGTCATAGTAGATAGTAGATAGTAGATGTAGTCTGTGACGTCATGGATGATCACTTATCACGCTCCGCTCTTTGGCTATGCCCGTTACAACGGTTTATTATACTACTTTTCGCAAAGTTTAATACTAATTTTACGCCACATAAATATGTCACGCCTATACCTAGTTATATTCCTGGTATATGTGCAAACAATATTAAATACTTCGAGAAGAACAATTTAGTCACCTAAACGTGTATGGTATTTTAGACCAAAAGGTTTTATGGGATATGAGGTGATCTTGTCCGTCTGTCACGTCACGTTTTAAATTGCTCCGCACAGTTTAGATGTACATAATTGAGCATAATAAGATCCTTTCTGCTTCATGATTCCTTCATCGCTCTTTTGCGCTCTATGGCACCCTAATTGTTATAAAACGAATGTCATACCACGCTTCACATAACACTAAAAGTATAACGCTTTACACTATATTTGTAGTCATCCCGTGAAGCAAAAGTGTGGACATTGCTCTTGTCACCGATCAGGCCATAAGATGTATTTTAAAACTCCTATCATAGTAAAGATTTAGGCGTACTAATAAGGTGCACTACTGGTTGAACGTATGTAAACTCAAAGTTCACAACGCATTGTATGTATATGAAATGCATACATAGATCGAAGCACCATTTGTATATACATATGTATAAGCTAGGTATAAACTCGAACCACGTGAAGCAAATTTATCATCTGGCATTTGCAAGCAAAACTGATGACGGAAAGAAGACTGTAATCTTAAAAAGTTGTTGGAAGTGAAGATTTTGCCTTGCTTAAACCTTTTGGTCCCAAGAGGCTTAAAGCATGTTTGTGCACTCTCTTGACACTGTTTGGAGTAATTTGTATTTACTTTTCTAGTTTTATATTATTTTGGCCATGACTTATTTGCTAGTCAAAAAGAACCCGCGCTAACACGGAAACCAACTACTTTTTCTTAATATTTTTAGCTCACGTATATGGACGGGAGATTTAAGCGAAAGAATTGGGATTAAATCTAGTTTTCCATCCCATATCTGTGATCCTGAGGTGCAGACGGGGGACGTGTGACGTAGTAACGAATCCGATTTAAATTTATTTTCCTCATGCGACTTGTATTTATGTATATTATAAGTACAATTTCACTATTCATAAAATCTCAATTAAGAACAGTATAAAAATACCTAACATCTGATTGGAGTAAGTACATAAGTAGATATAAGATACACTAGTCTACTATCTGCATTTGTCACATATCATTTCAACTTTCAACACTAGACATCAATCATTTTCCGGTCAATCGGTATAGTTTTTTAAATGCTGTTCTATATGTATATAGAACAGCTCACAAACTCCACCAAAATCTAGTTCCTATGAAACTCCCCAGTACATAAATGGTAAAAGTAACGATTGCAATTAACGCGTAACTACAAACCTAAGTGTAATCAGTTAGTAAACTCCTATAATTTGTCGGGGTCAAGCGTAGAAGCTAAGTGTGAAAACAGGACTCTTTTTTACGTAAGATTGTAAATGTAAGGTCACAGTAATAGGATGTAATATGGCTTAAATTATGTACTTGGTCCACGTCTATGAGTCAACTCTTTTTCTAAAGAGTGAGCCGGGCTTCCGCTGTGACTTCAGTCGATTTAGGATTGAGCCCTGAGTTGTGGACGAGACATGGTCATCAGGTACTTCCCCGTGATGATCTGACTCCTCTGATTCTGTCACAACGCTCGAGACCTGGAAGGACAAAACCTCCAAATATTAATACTTTCCAATAGCGGAGGCGCTCCCACAAGTCATACTTGAACAATGATTCCTTGTGGAGGAGCATCGGGCAGTTCCTGTCCGTTGTTATGCCCGTCCTCGGCAGGTTCCTCATTGGTAGGAGCTGCAGTCGTTGCAGAAGGTCCTGCTGTTTTCCTCCGGTTCAGGATCCCATTGAGCCGACTTGGCTTCCGCTCAGAGACTGTTACCTCTGGAGCTACTGTGGACGTGGTAGCTACGGGACGGGCCCTGGTTCGGAGACGACCTGAATTTTAAAGTTTAATTTATATTCATTAGTACAATTAATTCATATCATATTTTGGACCCCAGGAAATGGACTACATCCTTTTACGCTGGTTCAAACAATTCCGCACCGTCACATTTTAGTACTATGTCAATTGAGAATTACCTAAGACGCCGGCGCTCCCGCGCTTTGGAGGCTCGGCTGACTCCGATGTCGTCGTCGAGGAGGATACAGTCACTTTCTGGGCAATTACAGCGCCTTCGAGAGGTTCCTTGACCTCCAAGGGCGCCGACGACGGACTGGGCTCTACTGCTGGTACGCTGTCACTCTGACTCTCCACAACGGTCACGATTGGTTCAGAGTGTTCAGTGGTAGTGCTCGTGGTCGTTCTACCTCGGAGGGGCCGGCCGACGATAGGGCGAACGGCAGGACCGGGTCGGGCAGAAGGAACGGGACTGTCAACAGGGTTGGACCTGGAAGCTAGACCTGGACGGCTTCGGCCACGGTTTCCGAAATTGGCACGTCTATTATCACCATCTATTAAACAAAGCATGGTTAATATTCGAGAAGAAATATCGAGAATTATGAAAACAGTATGTATTCGTACCTCCGGCCACAACTGGGCTCGGGGGCGAGCTTGGCACTTCAGAAGGTTCGGAAGGCGCGAGACTCGAAGAAGCAAGACTCGGCTCAACGTCAAAACTTGGCGGGGCTGTTGAGGTACGTCGACGACCTTGGAACGGGCCTGGACGTCGTCTCGGCAAATGACTCTGGGATTGAGAGGGTTGAGAACTTCCGGAGTCCACCTCTTGAGCAACACTTACGTCCACGGCCTGGAAATTAAGGTGTTTAGCAAGTAAGACGGTAAGGCCGATGGCGGCTATTTGTACGTATGATTCTCGTTACTTCAGTAGTTGTGGTTGTGGTCGTGGGACGGGTTCGACCAGCAAAGCGACCGCGAGTGGGTCCACGAGGCTGAGCAGGCTGAGGGGCCGCTGACGGTTCTTCACCAACGGACTCTGAAAAGGACTCGACAGCTGAGGGGGCCGTTGTAGACGACGGTCTTCGGCGTCCAGCGAACCTGTTTGGATTCTGAAAGACAGAGGATTGGTCAAGGGTTAGTAAATCAGTAGATGTGGGCTGATACGGTTCCTTACGGCTTGTCTCGGAGCGGCTTCAGTAGTGGACGCGGTTGTGGTGCTGGGTACTCGGGCTCGACCTCGGAATCGGTTGTTTGGCCGGAGAGCAGGTCGCCCAGACTCAGCTTCGGAAGAGGACGGTAAGGTCACTTCCGTAGTCGTCGTTATTCGCTGGAAGTCACCAGAGGACACGTAGGAGGCGGGAACAAAGGAGGAAATTGTGGTGGACTCGCTCCCGAGCATGTTGTCATCTGGGAAGTGCGTCGTAACCTCGGCCGAGTTAATGAAACCGCCGGAGTTCTTGGGTGGTGTGCCTGGAAATCCAAGGGGATTACCGATAAATATTCTGATCGCTTTTGAACGCGATGAAACTTGGGGGAGCAGGTATAGAGGAGTTAGAACAAGTGTAAGGTAGTCTATGCGCCATGGGTCACAGATGTGGCTTTACATTTACTCTCCTACCTTTGTGCAGTTGTCCGGCCTCGTGCTTCTTATTTGGGACTCTCGTGTTGATGGCAAGCTGGTGGAGGCGTGTAAGAGCGTACAGGTCATTGATGGACTTCTGTCGGGCGAAGTTGTCCTTGACCTTGTTCACGTCCCCTTCCGGGGCTGGCGGGAGCGTGCTGAGTTCTGGAGCTGGGACTTCAACAATTGGCTCGGCAGGTCTGGACGGAACGAGCGGAGCTCGGAACGGTGCCTCGGTCTGAGTAACAACTGGAGAGCCACGAGAGGGGAACCGGGACCGTGACGATTGGATCCGAGGAACCTCTTGTTGCACCGTCGGGACAGGAGTCGTTGTCGAGGTCGAGGGCTCGGGGGCCTGTTCTTGTAACTCGGGCTCAGGGGCTGGAGGGCGTCTGGGCTGGTTAATTCGTCTGAAGATAAATTTAGACGATTCAGAATTTAAAAACCTTATCACAATTGAGGTTTGAGCCGGTGCAACTTCTGGTCCTACTTGCACAGAAGCCACTAGTTCCAGTTCCAAGCTTTATCAACATTTCTCTAATTCCATTGCAAGGGACTGCCAATGTACTACTTAAAATTACTCTTGGCCGAATTGGCGAATAAAGATTGACGAATGACAATGGCAACAGAGATTGCTCGCCATATTAAAAGTTTGCCCAACTCTGCCTGAAAATGGTTACTTTTATTGTGCTCACCTTCCGCTTGGAACATCCTGATAGACGGGTTTCCTGGAAGCCTCTTTTGGTGGTGAGTCAGTAACGATTTGGATTTGAATTATTGGTGGGGAGAACTGGTTGTCAACGGATTGTTGACTCAGAACCTTGTTTCGACCGACAGGATTGGGGGCAGGGGTCGGGATTTGAGGCCTACGGGCTTCTGGTTGGTCACGGACAGGAGCAGGAAACCGCGCCGGTGGTTGGGGCCTAGGGATTTCTTCCTGCTGACGGACAGGAGCAGGAAACCGCGCCGGTGGTTGGGGCCTTGGGATTTCTTCTTGCTGACGGATAGGAACAGGAAACCGCGGCGGTGGTTGGGACCTAGGGATTTCTTCCTGCTGACGGACAGGAGCAGGTAACCGCGCCGGTGGCTGGGGCCTAGGGATTTCTTCCTGCTGACGGACAGGAGCAGGTAGCCGCGCCGGTGGCTGGGGCCTAGTGATTTCTTCCTGCTGACGGACAGGAGCAGGTAACCGCGCCGGTGGCTGGGGCCTAGTGATTTCTTCCTGCTGACGGACAGGAGCAGGTAACCGCGCCGGTGGTTGGGGCCTAGGGATTTCTTCCTGCTGACGGACAGGAGCCTGAGGCCTTCGAACTTCCTCCTGAGTACGGGCTGGAACAGGGAGCCTGGTCGGTGACGGGGGCCTAACAACGTCTGCCGCTTGACGGACTGGGGCCGGGAATCGAGTCTGGCTCTCTCGCGACTCTGTTGTCACTCTTGGCGCGGAAAACCGAGAAACTTCCTGCGGCAGGCGTTCCGGGTCCCGGTTCTCAAACTGATTGAAGGAGTTCTGAGGAGCTCTTGTGCTTGAGGTTGGTAGGGGCGGGGCCGTTGTTGTGTAGGGGACGGACCCGGAACGAGGAACCTGGGGATAGGCCGCTGTCGAGGCAGGAGCATTGGCAGACGACTCCTCAAGGCCAGACTCTTTTAGTAGGATTGGTCTGGTTCCGAAGGATTGTGTTGCAGTGGTTAGGGGAATTATCGGAAACGCCTTCTGATCCCTCTGTGTGTTATCAAGGCTGTTGGAATGCTCCGCTGAGAATTCTGGTAGGATAAATCAAAATTCAGTGGCATTGAGAGCACGTTTCATCACATTTTCCAAAGTCTGTGTAACTCATTCAGTTGGCAAGCTAGAGATTAAGCTAGGGAGTACAAGAGAGTTCCATCATATAAAATTCCTTACTTGAAGCTTGGGATTTCTCCGATGACTTCAGCCCAGTAAGCTCTGGCTTGGGAGCCACAGACTCCCCTGGCACTTTCGCGCCGATACTGGTGCTATTCTCAGCATCATCATCGTCGTCATAATAATAGTAGATGTACTCGTACTCGTAGTCCTTCCCGGAAGAAGCTGGCCTAACGTTAACCCGAGCCGGCTGGTTGCTCTCGGCCGTGGCTAGGTTCGTGGGGAGGTCCTCAAAGTCCGGAAAATGACCTTGACGATGGAAGGAGTCGGAGGAGAGGAAGTTCTCCTTTTCGTCACCGGTTGAGGGCGTACTTGAAGAGACTTGCTCGGACTCGGTCCGGTTGTCGTAAATAGTGACACGTGGTGGGGAGGCCGTGACAATGTTGATGGTGGACTCGTTCCGGGTCGAGATCTCGGGCTGATGGCTGGACGGGGTGCTGGTGGAGCTGGATGGCTCACGAGTGAGCTCTATGCTCTGAACCGTCGTGACCTCCTCTTCCTCCTCGCTAGCTTCAGGGGCGTCGATGGGGGCTTCAGTCGCAGTCCCATCATCTTCTGTGAAAAGCCATATTATTCAATCTGTAGTTGTAGTTATCTCCATTTCATTCTATGTACATCTACGAACTGCAGATTCTTTCGAATTCGGATTTCCGCGCCCTGTATCCGCAAGGAATTGTAAAATAACCCGTAAATTCCACTAAAGAAATCGATTTCGAATCCATCTTTCGAAAACGAAATCAGTTATTTTGTAAGACAAAAATCGCGATTGAATTCGTAATTGGCTTTTGGTTTCGGCGAACTCAGCTAACCCGCTCGAATCGTATACCATTTTATCATGCTGGTTGAATAGAATGTACTAGTTCGAATATTTAGTAATTTGCCATAGTTATAGTGTTGGCTTACACAAAATATTCGGACAGTTAATAATTAATCTCCGATCTGAGCCAAGAGTAGCGTAACAAGAAGAAATAATTCGTAGTACTCGGACATTCTCCACCTACTTACACAGATTTGTTATCTGCACTAGTTACCTGAAAATTGGCTTAAGACAAGGCGCATACTTACAGGCCCAGATTGCTAACAATCATGATACCATGGATTCTGTATACTTTATATGGCATGGATATTACAGACTTGGCATCTTGACCGGTAGAAACAATGAACAGGTAAATAGTAATCAAAATAGCCGGTACAATCTATGTATGCCGAAAAGTGGAATGGGCTTATTTTCATGCTTCATACTTTCTGATTAACTGTTACTCTTTACTCTTATTTAGTAGGTGCGGCTGTGGCGAATACGCATCCGCACTTAACATTAAGATCCGTCCACATGTTCCTCAATTTTAAATGCTATTCTTGTTAATAGTACGTAAGTGTATTAATTGGAACAGGTAGCTAACTTATAATTGACCAATCCTGGCTGAAGATCATCGAGATATGCGCAGAACTGTATTCAGGCATGCGCACACCGCCCGCGTGCGCTCTTCTACCGAAATGCTCGAAGAAATTGATTTTCTTCCATAAATTGGCAATCGGCGGAATTCGGCTGATTTACATGTTTCATTTTTGGTCCTATCCCTCCCCGAAGTTCAATCCTTGTACGGCCTTGGACATGCGTTAGGTAAAAAATTGGATTCTAGCTTAAACTGCATCATGCATACATATACTATAAAAGCGCCATAAAGTAAATTCCAAGGTCGAGCTCACCATCGTCATAAGTTTCCTCCTGTAGTCGCCGCTGGCTCGGCTCTTCCTTTCCCGGGAACACGGGACTAATATTGAGCCTGTTCCCGGTTGACTGTCCGAGGGCCGTGATCTGGGTCCTTCCTGAGACTGGCTTCTGGTTAATCCCGGTCAGGCTCCCGTCCGCTGCCTCAAGCTCATCTTCTTCCGGCGGCGTGAGTGCGCCTTGGCGGATCCTCAAAAACTCTTGTTCCGGCTCCGACCTCGTGACCACGTCCCCTTCCGCCAAGTCCACAATTCTCTGACTACTGACCCGGCTCCGGGCCGGCAGGACCTCCTCCGCCCGGCTGTACACCAAGTCACGCTCATCTCCTCCCGGCTCCGAATTCGAAATTGACGTGAACTTGAGGAGATCGGACTTGGAGGAAAGGAGCTTCGAAAACTTTAGAGTCCCTTCACTCTGAGCTGAGGCCAGGGCCAGGACCATAAGCACGCCGACGACCGACATTAATGGGCTCAACCTGAAATCAGGCCCATTAAATCTAAATTAGATTTAGCTTGTTAAAGCAGGAGTTCCCTGGGCCATCAATAAATCACGCCGTACCTATCTAGAGTCTGACCTTTTTCCGAGCCATTTATCGGAATAGATCTTTGATTAGTAGCATTTCATGACCCAACTCACTGATTTAATTCATACACCTCTCACCTTAGTTTCAACTTAATAGTTTTCTCAGCACAATTTGCATGCAGACACCTTTTATTTGCGAAATCATATCCCTTCGGGGTGGGGACAATTTGTAGGTAGGTACCGCAAGATCACGCGGTATATTATTCCCTGCAAACGTGCAAATTCTATAAAGAGAATCCCCACGAATTGTGGATCTGTTTGACAGGATCTCCTTTCACTGCAGTTTAAGATCAGAATAACCTTGACGAACAAAGAGCACATACAACGTCGTAAACGGAAAAACTAAAAGTACTAGCGTGTAGTATACGATATACGACCCATGGCATGTAATTGCAGGCCATTATACGGTACTCGCATCCCGTGATGCACACTTTTTGAATAATAACCGTAAATTAAAACATGATTCGTTGTGAGCGGCGGCAGACTGCAATAATTTTGGGTTAGGGGCGATGATAGTTGATTTACTTGAAAGGGACCCTGCATGTTCTTGCATATTATTAGAATTATCGTCTTATCCTTATAGTAGGAATAATTTAAAATTAGGGCATATAACAGTGACACTTTATCAGTTGACGTGTAGCGTAGCGTACGAGTTTTTGTTTGGCTCGTGCCATCATATTTTATTATGAAATCAGTGTATAAAACTGCCTAATAAACTTGTTTGACGGGGTCATGAGGGCTAAGTGTGAATTAATTGCCTAAAGAGATGTGGTGGTGGATACTCTTAAAATAGTTTATTAGCCAATCCAAATCACGAACGAGAAATTTCATACTTTAATTAGCCATTATAAGGCTAGAATTAGATATATCTAGGCCTAGGGGATGAGTCGTGTTAGGCCTTGCTAGTTTGCCAATTAGTCAGGTTGGTGTTAAATGCCCTGGTTAAATGCCATCTTTGGGATCAATGCGTGCAGATTGGAAATGGTATGCAAATTGACAACTTCTGTACACTTCTGTACAAATTAGACCCTGTAGGTAGGAGTCTTATTTTTTTATCACTACGTAGAAAGTGAGAAGGATCTTATTACCTAGTTCGAGTGTTTGGACTCAGCCCAAGAATATCAAGAATTTATGTTCACATAATGATTCCGATCAGTAATACTAAAATAGTACTGTGCAAACTGGATCTTAGCAACATCTACGTTTTTATTATGGGCAAAACGTAATGTCAAACAAATGGTATGAATAATTACCAGGTACCCTGCTGAATATAGGCATAGGCAAATTCCCTAAATTACTGGAAGAACAAGTGGAACTAGAATTTTGAGCGATGATTATTTCATTAGAAAGGTTCTCTAAGGAGCAGTTCCTTAATTTCGGAGGCAATTTGTGGGGACGTGATGCCTAGCGAGGTCAAATTAAGGGAGCAAAGTATCACTTTCGCATTGAAATAATGGAGCTGATAGGGAATTTTGAAATCAGAATCGAGCAGTCAAAATGAAACCCCCGACTCATTTTAGTAAATTGCCAATAATATTGTTAAAACATTAAGGGCGCATGCATGTAACTTCAAAACATGGTTCAACACTTTTAACGTTATTTCAGTAATGGTTAATATAGTTAAACAATTAGTAAGGTTGCTACATACTACGTCAAAGGTAGGAGTTCGAGATTTCTTTTGCATTGAACCATATTGCATTACAGCTATTTTCCACAATTTTGGCATGGATACAAACTTTCTTCTCATGCATTACAGTTTCTGGGATATGGCATGCTGATACCAGTTTAAGTAATGTATGTACAATATATATATATAGACTAAGGAGTGACCCAGTAAGAACTAAGAACCAGCTTAATATTCATTACTTAGCCTAAACCTTTAAACCATATGCATGGTTTTAAAGCTTCATCTAGCCTATTAACTGAACCGTATACATACACTAATTAATATTAAATACCAGATGCAGAACTCAGCTGCCAGTAATTTTTCCAGTGTTTCATGCATATTAATTCACAATAACATTCATCATGATTATTGTCTGGATCCCGTGGACTCTATTGCCGTTACGCCTCTGAATAGGTAACTGAGGAAAGGACTCGATAAGATTCTCAAGGTAAAACTAAATTACCCTTATTCTGTCACTAAGCATTACGGTTTACGGTACTAAAGAGCTAGCCTAGGTACATTACCATTTATGGAAGGAAATTAAAGGAGCGGATGCAGCACATAATGTATGTACTACTATTTAGCAGTACTATCTGAGTTCATATAGTACTTAATATCGAGAAGTTGCTAATGAGTTCGCGGAAGTCTTAAGACCAATAATGAAGAGTTAAGCTGCATTTTTGTGATTTTGTGAATTAAAATAACGCTTTTACATTTGACTCAAATAAGTATGGGCATTAGAACTTATAATCTCTGATTAGTATCATCCCTAACGTGTTTGCTATGTTTGTATTGCTAAATAGAAAACTGAATTTGTGTTTAGCTGATAACCACACTTGTGTATGGCCATGGCGTACGTAATTAACTTCCCTTTATTGTATGGCTTGCTTTCAGTTTCACTACAGACTGCAGATTAAAGGTGCAGTCATACCTAGATTCTGTATGATACCTACCGTAATTACCATGTTCCCTCGGTCTTCTAACTTCCTTCCGCGTAATTGTCATAATTCATATCCTAATCTATGTAGTACGAAGAAGTACTATGTGTGTATATGTAGTAGTCATGTCAAAAGTCTTCGTTACGACATTGCCCACAATCCCTCATTCCTCCTGCGTCCTGTTTTTGTATCTTGTACCGTAACGAAGAGCAATCCCACTACCATTCATAATTTGGGTGTAATTCATGCTCGGGAACCTGCTACCACATAAAATGGATGAACGAACTTAGAGACATGATGGGAAGCCCACATTCTTCTTAATATTTTGAGTATATAGTGCGCTCTTAGTAATCCGAAGTTTATTTTATTTTGTACCAATGGATGCTACCTAATCTAAGTAGTCGGTTAAAAAATTCAATGTACATACAAACTGCATATGTATATCAATCCGAAATTAAGTGTTTTCATAAAAGTGGTAGTCTGATTTATGAGGTGAGAAAGTCTTTGGTGCTTAGTTTATTAAGCGGATAGCGGATATTCTGTGTTTCGTAAAGTAAGTGCATATACATAGGTATGTACAGTGTACATGCAACACCCGATGTATGTACTCGCTTCCCACAATTATGTATCAGCGCATTCTGTAACCATAACGGACTTTTAAATCCCATATATGCTGAAAGCACGGTATGGATAAAAGCGTCATGGTTTTAATGACATTCACTTGTTATAATCGAAGAGAGTAAAATATGAAATGATGCGAAAATTCAAATCTGGGTCTATATGCAAATCAAGGCTAAATTGGTATTACGAGCCACATACAGGGCGGAGGGTGGTACTGCGGTACTCTTAATCAGTTTAATCACCGACTGAACCTTCTGTTCCAATTACTTAATCCCACATCCAATCTACGTATAACTAACCTGACGAACTTGAAATTATGCCCGTAAATTGGGACAAGGCTTTTCTTATGCTTCTATGCATTGCAGGCCCTTCTACTTCGCTTCCATCCGTCCAAAGGTCCATTTTAAGCTTAAGCCGTGCTTGACCTTACTTACAAGCATACATAGGGAAGAAATTCTAGACTGGGGCTCTAACTGATTAAGCCTCTTTACTGTGCAGATTGATGCCATTGTTACTCGAATTTTTGGACTAGCTTATAGGCTTAATGGAAGCCAAACGGCGAGACAATTAGTCAAGGGCTTCTCCCCCTTTCAATCAAAGAATCAAACGAGGTAATACAAAGGCAAAGGTCAGCGGCTGTCAGTTTGGTTTGACAGAATCGATTGGTATTTGAGATTCACACTTCCATTCTTATTAGATAACAATTAAGGTTAGACATGACGAGTGGGCCTGGCAAAAGTCTAAGCTGACACTTACATGGTTACACGCGCTGCGCTTCAAGTTCTTAACCTTAAAGTACTTACTGTAATGTATGATGTATGCCTAGCCTTGATTTATAGAACGACACTTATTGATGGCATAAACATAAATAATTCTACCCCACTTTGGTTTAAGTAAAAGGTAAGGAATACTGCGCGGCAACCACATTCTATGAGTGCACTTTTACACGCTTTCCATTTCCAAGGTCTACGTTTTTAAACCCTCAACACTTTGAATGTATTTTTAGCGTAACATTAATATTCCGTTGTTTTGCTGTAAACCGGTAGCATAGCGCCACCAAACTTTAAATTCTCACACTGCGAATTACGTTAGAAATGTTTTGACGTCTGTGCTAATTTCCCGTAATAAGTATATGAAAGGGAGATGATGTAGATATGAACATCCTCACATGTTGATCTGCCAACTCATTTCACGACATTTTTAATAAAAATAGAAACCCTGAGCTTTATTTGTATAGTTATCCCATCCCATTGTTTGGATACTATTCCGAAGCCAGTAGTAGTAAGTGGCATTAGAAATTGAGGAAGTTCCCTGCAGTTCTTCACAATCACTCTCCCTATCACTAGAAACAGGTAGAAAAGTGGATCGAAGCAGAGAGAGTGGGCTCAATTGGCAAAGTCAAGATCACGGCGCCTCTTCTTTTTCTCTACAAAATTAATTTAAATCAAATGCATAGATGCACTTCTCTTAGCATGACTACAATCACAGGAGAATCGTGATTTTTGTCCAAACGATGAAAGGACAGATGATATGGGACCACCAGAATAAGCCTAGGCAAGTTGGACTTTTTTTTTGCAAATTACGAAGACCCAGGAACCAGGAAGGTTTTCAGCTTTCAATTTTAGGTGGGCTTGTACTACAGCTTCGTCTCTGTTCGAACACTGGGAACAGTTTTCGAACAAGAAATTGTTTCCTTTCCCTTGAGTCGATTCGTGATCTAACTGAAATCAATAATTAAAATTGTCAGATATGGAGAGCAATGAACATTGAACACTGTAACCAGTCATTATGCGCTCCTAAATATCGGCTTTATTTTGCTTCCAGCGTTAAAAACACTGAATCATAGATGATTAAAATATTCTATTCTCTCTTTTAACTAAGACTTTCTCTCTTAACGACTTCTAAACGGCCTTGAGGACTTCTTAGTACATATAATGAACTCAATAAAAGAATATCCCTAGACTACGTTTGATTTCTTTATCCAATAAACGTAATTTACAAAATACGTAAGTAACCGTTTGTACAAGCACATGATTTTCATTTTACACACAAGTAGAAACCAAAGTGATTTACACACTTGGGTATAATTACGTTTGAGAATGTGTGCAACCCAGACGGTAACAGACTGTATGCACAGTGGGTTACGCACTGCTGAGTGATAATGGGGTTGAAGCTTTAAGCCAGGATGAGCATGAATTGATGATTGAAAAATGAAGTTTCTTTTGTGACTTGTAGGCGTAAGGCCTATTATTTCTAAACTAGTCAAACAAGCCCACGCTAACGCGGAACGACTAACTACGTCTTCTAATCCTTTCTATGGCGCGTTTGTTTTAGTTGAGATGCTGATAATGGTGGTTCATGCACCTTAGAAAGAATTAGAAGACGTAGACAGTAGTTCCGCGTCAGTGCGGGCTTGTTTGGGTAGTCAAACGAAGATTTTAAATCGGTAATACAGCATACGACTAATAATAGTATGTCAAACCAACCGATATAATCCTAACCCGCTTCATTATGCATACTTTGATACACAGTGGACGTAGACATGGCTAAAAGTGTCCCATTTTTCGGGCTTCGGCAGGATTCAGTCCTGAGCCTCTGCCACAGTCTTTTAAATATTCGACCAAATGGCCTGGGAGTTTGAAATGTAGGTATACTTGACAATACTCAAGTGGACAGAATAATTAATTTTATTTTAGCATTCATAGAGTGCGTTAGTCTTTGTTTCCAGTTCTCAATCCAGAGAAAGAGCGAGAAGTGCTTCGGCCTCAGGCATCCTTTTCTTCACTTCCTAAGATTTGAGTTTTCCCGGCACCGGTATTGTTCGTCTTGTAGCAGTATTTAGTGAGGGGATTGACTAACTGAGCGTACACTCTGACATGTATTTTATGACACGCCAGAGGGATTTTTTATTTACACGTATTAAGGTTACCAAGGCGTCAACTCAGGCAAAAAAATGGATTAAAAAACCTCTTTATCAAAGGTCAAAACTATAGTAAAATACGTAATAGTTTCGGGAAAAACGCCCGGTCACTAAAATACACAAGCGATTTTTGTAGCAAGGGAATTAGAGATTATATACATACAAGTAACGACCTCGCCTTCGGCTCGTGTCTTATTCTTGCGCACGCGGCTCCGCCGCTTAGCGAGGTTGGCTCTA
>JAQFZY010000441.1:0-27957 GCA_034696285.1 Hypogastrura burkilli | reverse complement strand
TTAAGATACTACGTGCCCCCTACTACGATAATGGATGGTTAAGAAAGGTACCACAAGAGGAAATATTTCTTCACATTAATTTAATATAGTTTAGACTTCACTGTAAATAAGAAGTAATACATTTATATGGATGTCTTAATAATTCATTCGTGAATCTGAGACGGAGGATCCTTTAGGTATCTTAAATTGGTGGCATGTCTGCGGTCGTCGGTACAATAAAGTATTACGGTCCTCGTGCAATAGTAATAGAGGCCATCCCTGGCGTAATACACTAAATTAACTTAGATCTCTACGCATTAAAATATTAGGGGAGATTGTAACAAAAAGGGTCTAAAATAAAACACGTTAATACTCTCCATAGCCATAGCTTCCGCCGCCTCCGCCGTAGCTTCCACCGCTCTGACCAGGTGCACGCCAACGGCTTCGGCCTGGAAATAATAAAGGTTGGATTTAGATTGGACACAAATTCAGGGCTGAAGGGGCGGTGGACTACTAGATATAGTGGAGACTTACCGCCATATCCTCCGCGACCGCCGCCTCCGTATGATCTTGAGTTGTCCATCATTTCATACAACTTGGGATTGACGACCTGTTTCGCCTCAGACAGGACTTCAATGAGATCCTTGGCTTGCTTGGAATTACCATGAGTAAAGAAAGTATATGCTGTTCCGGTCTTCTGTGACCTTCCCGTCCGCCCAATTCGATGGACGTAGTCCTCTGAACAGTTCGGGTAGTCGTAGTTGATGACAAACTTCACGTCCTCCACATCTAATCATAGTGATAGGAATAGCGGGAATTAGTCACTCCGATTCCAACACTATGCTCGGAGTCCCCCGTATGAAAGTCTGAGGCAGTGGACATGACGCAAGGAAATGCAAGCTCCCGAGAAAAGTTACAAATGTAATATAGATCCAGTGGTTTACGCATATGTGTTTATGAGAGTAAGCAAGATACGAAATCTTACCTTGGCCAGTAAGTTAACATTTACATTCAAGACTTGTTCCCCGTTCACGAGCCAACCTCTACGGCCACCACTGATTGTTCATGGGATTTGGAATCAATCAGGGGATGGAGTCGGTCGTGAGCAGGCATTGAAAGGAAAACTAACTGCCCCTCTTTAAATACTTATTAAACACAGATCCCGCCCGATGGAAACATGAGCAAGGGTTCTGCTCCTCCCGAAAATGTATGAGTGGCAGTGAGTTGAGAGGCACAGAAACCACAGTGTGTGTGTGTTCGTGAAGTGTCGAGAGGCGGAGAATGCCGGTGGTACAATAGGACTCTGATGACGAAGTTGTTCCCTTACTGGTCGGAGCGGTTGGCCTGGTTAGAGACCATAGTGGACCAATGGTTGGTCGGACTCAGGTTAGGCCGCCCACAACGACCCTCATCAAGATCACCGAAAGTACTGTTAGAGACAGTGAGGACGGACGTGAGGATTAGAATCCGCACAGTCCCCAGTCCATCTCTTCAGTCCTCGGCCTTTCCAAATTGGGATTACAACAAACACCTTTTGTCGAGTCCCGTCTACTCTAATATTACACTACCAGCATTCCTTCCTCCCATCCTCCTTCGTTTACACTGTGCCTCTGCAAATCAAAATAGAATATTCCAGGTTATGCTCCGGTTCCTCAACAAGCACGGAACATTTAACTCTACAATCTACGCTAAGTAGGAATATATGTATGTAGTAACCAATATGCTCAAGGAAACGCTACACTCACTTTCTTGGCACCACCATTTAACATTAAGACGGAGAAAAGAAAATTCATTACAAGCGTAACTCCAATACTACACGCACACGCCTTGCTCAGTTGCTCAAGTGTGCTCTCACAAATCAAGTCTCACTGGAATCTATAGCTACTCCTACTAAACACTACGAAGGGATGCACTGAAATTGAATATTAGATGCAGGCTCATGAGGTGGGGCCAAAGAACGTAATTAGTATCACTTACCCAATCCACGAGCGGCTACATCTGTGGCTACGAGAATTGGGGCCCGGCCCGATCGGAATTCCTGTAATACCCAGTCACGTTCGTTCTGGGACTTGTCTCCATGGATACACATAGCGGGCCAGCTGGAAGTCGTAGAAGAAGGATTAGGAAAATGGCGACTGGTAAGTCATGGGCAAGCAAAGGCAAAAGTAGTGAAAGGTTAGCATCAGTCAGTGGTAGCACCCCCTTCTACTCCTGTAGCCCTTTCACTGGGAACGCTCTGTTGCCATACTTCTGTTTCGCACAGTAGTGGATTAACTAATAATAAATTGTTGTGTAGCTTACCCGATTTTTCTCATATCCCTTGTAATATCATCAACTTTACGCTTAGTCTCAGCAAAAATAATAGTTTTATTTTCTTTTTCGTTCCCAATCTCGTCCAATAATAAACGTAGCCTGGATTTCAGAAGGACACACATACAATCAACCTCAATATCCTAACAAGAAATTGATCCTCCGTAAATTTTACTTTTGACCCAAAACTGCTTGCCTCTGTCTGTTCGTAGACCAAAAACCGAAACGTATGTGTGTCAAGTACTTTACTATTGATCTTTGATTAAAAGGCTACGAAGACCTTTGAAGACTCAACTCAAGGGTGCTTACCACCAAGGTTTAAAGCAAACAGTATGTACCAAACAAGACGAAACTAAAATTGCGTTCAGATTGTTAGCACTGGACTAAGGCAATCATGTACAAATTTACCCATAGCGTCTCATGGTTCTGGTCAACTCATCAACCCGCTTTTTTGTTTCGGCAAAAATAATGGTTTTGCTCTCACGTTCTGCGGTGATTTCCTCCAAAAGACGTTGGATTCTGATTTTTTTATATCAAGCATTCACATCAATATTAAATTCATAATATTTTCATGCCTACTGTTCCAGGCCACCACCAGGGTGGAGAAGTTCAGAATTTTTAAATCAGAGAAATTATCAAGAAAATGGTGTTAGAAAAGTCCAGACTTAAAGACTTGAGACAAGAGTTGGAGAGACAGGAATCAGTTTTGGTATTTGGTATCGTGATGAAAAGATTTGAGATCAATTCGAGAAAATAAGTTTACAGTTTTGAATCAAAATAAAAAATTACAACATAAGAAGCAAAAGGGACGTACTTGTTCTCCTTCTCGTTTTCTTGACAAACGTCAATAATCTGCAGAATGTTATGATTTGCGGAAAGAGTGAGAGATCCAACGTTAATTTGAACGTAGTCCTTTAAGAACTCTTCAGCGAGGGTGCGGACTTCCTTCGGCCAGGTTGCTGACCACATCAAAGTCTGACGGTCCGGCTACAAGGAACAAGAAACACTCACTAAGCACAAAATACTCAACATGCTTTATTACTTCACAACCGAACGTAGGTCACAGAAGATTCGTTTCGTTTGTTCGGTAATCTGAGGATGGGATCTACTCATTGAATATTTCAATAGACACCGAAGGCATGATACCGGTTTTCTATTAATTTACCTCTTGTTAATTCATGAACCACTATATTGTAAGTGTGTACATGCCAAGAAAAGAGGATTCTCTGTTCTAAAGATTACGCCGGACAACTTACCCGTACTTGCTCGACAATTTTGCGGATTTGGGGTTCGAAACCCATGTCCAACATCCGATCAGCCTCATCAAGAACCAGATAGGTGCAGCGACGTAAATTGGTCTTCCCACTCTCGAGGAAGTCCATGAGGCGGCCTGGAGTGGCAATTATTATTTCAACTCCTCTCTCCAAGTCTCGAGCTTGTCCGCCTTTCGGTGCTCCGCCAAATACGCAAGTGCTCCGGATTCGAGCTACCGGCCCAAACTCATTTACCACTTGCTGAATCTGCTGTGCCAATTCTCGAGTGGGAGCCAAGATCAATCCAATGGGGCCATCACCACGCTCGAGCCTGGGTTGATTATTAATATGCACAATGGCAGGAAGAGTGTACTGTTGACAAGAGAAAAAGATGCATTATTAGGCTATAAAACAGATTTTTAGCAATTTAAGTACGGAATGCGTTTTCGAATAAGAGTTACTTACAGCCAGAGTTTTTCCTGATCCAGTCTGTGCAATCCCAACCATGTCACGTCCACTGAGAGCAATGGGCCATCCAACTCCTTGAATTGGAGTCGGCTTCTCGAAACCTTGCTTTCGTACACAGCCCAAAACTAAGTCGGGGAACCCGCCCTCCTCAAAGTAAATGATTGGCCTCGGTACATCACGGCCTTTCAAGGTAATCTGCTCGGTAGACAAGTAGTGGTCCACTTCTGCCTGAGACCTCGCAAGTAGAGACTGGGCGGGAGCGTAGAAGTTCTTCTCGAATGGGGGAAGTCGCTCCAAGTCCCAACGGGGCTTCCGGAGGTTGGCTCCTGCATTGCTGCTTTTACCGCCGCCGCCATATCCACCCCCTCCTCCGCCATACCCTCCCCCACCTCGAGACTCATAACCTCCTCGGCTACCACCACCACCCCGGCCCCCACCGCCATATCCTCCTCCTCTGGAACCGCCTCCACGACCTCCACTCGATCGATCACCACCATATCCACCTCCACCACCGCTCCTACCACCACCACCGCCATTTCTTTAAGATTTCCATAAGACCACACACAAATTAGTCAAATAATAAACGTGAACCTTTAAAAACAATTAATATCAACCCTCAATCCCCAAAACACGGGCTCTTCAGGTTACAAGTAGGTTTACTACAGCAGAAATAAGTCATAAAAATTTGGCGGCTTCTATACCCATACACATCCAATAGCAATAAAGAAGGAGCGTTTACTATTTCATCAACCAAGAGTTAAGACCTTTCATGTAGAGTGAAGGATGGCATTACAGCAATTAGAAGTCAAAATAACTAGATAATAACTGTTGAGTCGCTCAGTGGATGAAAAATAAAAAGGGCAAGTGTTAAAAACGGAAGCAGAAAGAAAGGTGGCACCACCACAACTTTTAGATTATTCCGCTGCCTTATAAGTGCTTCGGTTCTCAGCATCAGGAGAAATACTTTTATATGAATTCGTGTTCACGCTTTTGGATAAGTACTAGCAGGTTGACCCCAATTCATTACAAAGAAAAATTACAAAATCAGCACTAAACCTACTTGTATCCATTCATCAAACTGTGTTCATCCATTTGTTCCTATAAATAAGCATTGACCAAAGACTTCACAATTCGACCCGAACTTATTACAGAAACTTGAGACATGGGCACTGGTAAGGTAATGGTACGTTGTCATTTGTCATTTAGAATTTAGTTTGGAATTCCAACTCCAACAACGTAAGTCACCTAGTAGTCGGATTGCAAAAACCTTAAAGTTATAATATTTAGAATATTAGGAAAATTTCGGTCAAAAAATAAAAAGAAGGAAAAAGAAAGCGGAATGAAGCGAAAACGAAAAGGTACAAGAGGAAAGAAGGGAAAAAAATAGTGAAGTATTTCAGTATTGCTTCAAATAGACAATTGACGCTTTGGTATCATAGAAACATTTGGAAGGAAAGGACCTAAGTACCGGTTATGGCCAAAATTTATGGATTTTGGTCTATTTAACCATCCGACCTGAATTCAATCGTAAATTATACTAGACCCTACCCTGATACTAGAACACACTTGGTTGAGTCCGTTTCGCATGCGGAAGGTACCCCGAAAAATCGTCAAAGATGGGTTCCCAAAAAATTATTTTTCCCAATATGGAAACAAATTGAAGTTTTTGTTGGTGCAAAAAATAGTACTAGGTAGTAGTACTACAGCCTACAGCGCACATTATGAACCTTGGTTACCACCCCTGCTTCATAGCAGGGTTGGCATGCTTTAAAACATTTTTAAAAAACGTATTTTTAATTAATAAAAAACATGTTTTAAACAATTAAAACATGCTTTAAACAATAAAAAAGTTTTTTTTTTTTTTAAAGAAAAGTTTTTTTTCTATTAAAAAAACACATTTTAAATGATAAAAACTCTATTTTGTTTTTTCTATAAAAAAAACACGTTTTAAAAGAAAAACTGTTTTTTGTTTTTTCTCTAAAAAAAAAAGTTTTTTTTTAATTTATAAAAAACAAAAGCGTTTTTTTTGCTTGTTATTAAAAAAAACGTAAAAAATAAAAAAATGTTTTTTTTTTGTTTTTTTTTTTTAAAAACATGTTATTTTCCAAAGTTATTTCAGCAAGCAACCGCATAGTGCACAGTATAGTACTCAGTAGTGGTACTATACTGCACATAATAATATTTGGAAAAATACATGCCTTCATGGTAGGACCGATTTTTGAAGTCGGCCAAAACGCAAAAAAAAACTAACACTTTTTGACTTCCTGAGGCCACATGTTAGGTCAAAATGGTCAAGTGTTATACATTTTTGGAATCTCCATTCAATAAGCTTTTCAACGATATGTCACTTGACGGAATATGACCAATGACCTTTGACCTTTCGGTCCAGTATAATGTACGATTGAATTTAGGTCGGATGGTTAACGAGCCCAAAAACAATATATTTTGGCCAAAACCGGAAAGGTATTTTGGAGCCAGCAAGGAAGGATTTTCCTCAATAGGATAGACTGAAGGATTTTGCATACCCGCACGCTAGTACGAATTTTGAGGTGATATAGAACAATGAACTGCACTCAGGTATTGAAAAATATTTGTAGAATTGGAAGTAATACATCGGTGTTTACTTGATATGACAGATTAATTATTTGATAGAAAGGAAGAGGAACGCGTTTAACACGAAGGCATGAGAAGAGAAACGAATATGTCGTGGTGGGCGTATGTATCATAATCATGAATCATGAGCGGAGGCCTAGTGTGCCATATGGCTTAATACTTAATGGCGCAGTACTTCAGTAAAGCTATTGCGTTGTGACTTGTGAACTGAGATCGAATTGGGATTAAATTGATAAGGAATAGGAACAAAGAATAACATTCAAAATTATTAATTACACATGGGTCGCATTCATTTTTTCTACTCTCACACATTTATTTTATGCTAATTAATAATATAGTTCTACACATTACAACCACACGTGAGCTTGTCAATGATTCTCTTGTCAGTTAGCACGGCGTGAGTGAGTGGACAGTCTTTAATCAATGCTCATAATCCTTTATTGTCTATGTGTACTTTGTCGCCCATGAAGTCTTAAATCCAAAACAAAAGTTTGGAGATATGACTTGGACTTCCATGGACGAGGATTACAAGAGGCCGTCGATGGACACGTTTGATGTTGGAAGTGCTTTGTGCTTCGAAACGTTATATTTACGTTATTTAATGTTGAATTGCAAAGGGAAACCTCCATTTTGGGGACCAACTTAGTACATAGTAGGGAAGGATGCCGAGCCGAAGCACTTACGTCCACGCAGTGCCACTGAAAAGTTCATCATCCTCATCATCGTCCTGAAACTTGGATGCGTATCTGTTGGATCGTGGACTGTTCGAATTCTGACCCAGCATACCCCGGCTGACACTCGGCTCATCTTCCTCATCATCATAAAAACGGGCTACCTTGGGTTCCTCAGTCCTCCTACCTCTCGTGCCGCCGTTGGCGACCTCCTCCTCTGCCGGACTATTGCTCAGACTACTACTGAGGGTCCGTAAACAGAGGCCATGACCCGATCCCCTCCCACGGAGAGAGGTCAGGAGTGACCTTGACGGATGATGAGTTGATAGGAGGCCCGGAGTGATATGACTACTAATACTACTGCTAGAGCTACTACTGATTGACCGAAATGCCCGTGTGGTTGCTGGCCTAGTGTTACTAAATTTCTGTGTCTGGAGACTGAGGTTACTTAGCAAGTGGAGGACATACCGCTGGTCTCTGTACGACATCTTCGGTTCTCGTTTCTTCTGTAGCTTTAATTCCTTCTTCACGTTTCTTGGTTTAGTCTTTTGTAGAGGTCAGACTAGTTAGTTCCACTCCGTCAATTAAATATTTAAAGTTGGAGAGGACTTTTAAACACGTCGAGTCCGAAACCAAGATGGATGGAAAGGAACGTCGTCAGGGAGAAATGAAGGGATGACGGCGAGGCGAGGCGAGGCGAGGCAGCATAGCAGGCCAAAAAAGCCAGACAAGTGCTCATAAAACACGCGGCCCACGCTCTGCCCACAATCACAGGAATCCTGACATTCTTTCATGCACGTACATGTGATCGTGTGTCCTACGCTGAGAGTGTGTTTGAACAGAGCCGCAACCGGCCAGACCGCCCCTCACCGGTCCCTCGAATACAGACCGTACCGAATTTTACGGCTGCATTCCGTCCTACTCAAACGGAACCGCTTATCGTCTTTTACGCCGCACAGAAAGGAATCTCTCCTCTTTAGGTTGAGTATGGTTAGCATAGAATGCTCAGACATAGGGGGAACGGGCCAGGAGGTAGAATAATATGAAGGGTACGTTGGCTTCCACGTAATATTAAGGGAGTTTGTCCTAATAACCATCCATGTTTCCACCACCGTGTTAAGGGGAAGGAACGGGTTGATCTACGTCATTGGGCTGGGGAAGTAAGGGAAGTGAGAGAAATGGAGGATCATTACATGGAACTAAAGGAGAACTACATGTACTGGGCACGAGGTCATACCGTGATCCAGTTGTTTCTCCATATAAAGGTCGCGTCTCTTCATAATAAAATGAGTCGAATTGTTACTAAAGGTCAATCCATTGCCAATTACAGATCATTTTCGTATATATGATTATTGTAGCATGCCGGTAAGCTATGAATATGAATGGCATTGTTTACGGTCGTATTCAATGGATTACACTGATGTGAACGCGCGTGTCGTAGGTCGAGAGTGAGTGTACAGTGAGAGTGCTGGGCGGCTGCGCATGCGAACTAGGCTTCAGCTTATGTTACCAAATCTGAAGTTTAGCGAAAAGTGGAATGTTGTGTAATTGTAATGTGCTTTACTATGTATTAGTACCTCCATTATTATTGGGCAAAGGCAGCAAAGGCGTAGATGTTGTTACCCATAACCTATAAAAGCAATAATCCTAAACTAAATCGCATTACGCATTCCAAGGTCACTATGTTCGGAAATGGAGTCCATGTCCATGTCCATGCGTGGACCTATGATAACAATGTGGACACGCTTAGAACAGTTATATTAAGGTACATGTTTTTTGAAGCGAGAACTTAATTGTGGCGTAAAGGTGATACAAATAACGCACTTGAAATTTGGTGTCACCTGTCGTCTCTAAACCTGCACCATAAGTTCAGATTATAATCGTTATCATCTGCAAACTGCAAAGTTCGAACAGCAAAACAGGAGAGTAATAATTCAAAACCTCATTTGAATTAGAGGCATCCAGTGTTTTCGTTTCATTCGGCTCATTTGAATGCGAGGCGTTTACTAATTATTGTACTAGTAACTAGTATGGTGTGCGTATGGCAATATAAGTAAGACAACGGTTTTCAATTTTTAAGCCGAACAAAATAAAATCCAACAGTATCGACGTGCCCCAATCAATCCCCAATAACTCGAAAGTAGGAAGTGCGGGAAACTCAGCTTTTTACTTACCTACCATACAAAAATCAAAATTTAAAAAAAATACTGACGGGAAGGTTAAACCATACCATCCAGAGAATTATGTCATCCCGCTATGCCATAGTTGCAAACTTCACTAATTATCTAATTACTAACACTAACGGCATTTAATTCTAGTGTTGAGACCGGCCGCAATCATTTTATACGTGGTAGAATCATTTTAACTGAACTAAGTAAGGGTATACATACCCGTATGATACATACATATGTGGTAATTTATATCCTTACCATAAGTTTGTTCAAGTCTGCTGTTGCTGTAGTTCGAACTTCGAACGTTTCCACTTTCTACAACTGTCTATTGTCTATTCTGTCAAGTCACTTGAGGAGTTGTAGTTCAGTTATTGAGGTTGAGGATAATTTTTTACCTGTAGCTATTACCAGTTGCGTACCTAGTTACTAATTATTCAGCCAGTCTTTCCGTCTCGTAATTCATAGTTTTTAGACGTTTTTTCGTATGAGCGAAGTTATCAGGTGAAATCAGGTGGGTTAGTTCATAGTTTACACGTGGATTGTGGATTTATATGATTTGCTAGTTTAATTCTCAGCGTAACTACATATATACATAGATTAACCCATTCCACATTTTAAAACATGGCTGCGCAAGCCTTCATTTGTAATTAAGTACCTATTACACATAAAATGCAATTTAAATACGCCTTGTGTGGTCGAAAAATGAACTGTCGAACTGTTAGAATGTATTAAAAGTAGAGTTTGATTAATTTATATTAGGTTAGGTTTAAAGAAGGACTAAAGTGACTCGTTTGGCGAAACAAAAGGATAGGCTATATGCTATAGCTATAGCTATTAAATGTTCAGGAGCGAGGAACTACTTCTCGTCATTTTCTCTTCGGCATTATGGCCGGGATTAAGACCAACCATGTATAACCCATTGCCCCTAGCTTAGTTGCGCTGTTAACTTTTTATTTGTTGCAGTAAGTTCACATGAGTGTGTGTGACTTATACACATAATTATATTGATCTTATTTCATCTTCATGTTTCACTTTTATGGTTTCAGACCTGTCGTGTGGAAGATTGTGGCAAGAGTGCACACTTATAACAACTGGGTCCACGTATCTACATACATATCTACTACACTCCACAATGATTGAAATAACATGTAATGATCGGCTTGGAAAGAAAATTAGGGTAAAGTGCAATGAAGATGACACAATTGGTGACCTCAAGAAGCTCATTGCGGCACAGACAGGAACTCGGTGTGAGAAAATTGTTCTCAAGAAGTGGTACACCATCTTCAAGGACCATATCACTGTCCAAGATTGTACGTCTATCAATAACAATTTTCAATACGCTATACAAGCCAATATAAGGGCCCATTCGAATAATTCAGTTTCGACTATATTGCTTCATGCACTCTTGCTCCTTGCACTTATCTATTCTCCTTACTTACTTCACCGGGATATGATATTCGGTTCCTTTTCTTTTTAGATGAAATTCACGATGGCATGAATATCGAGTTGTACTATCAGTAGCAACGTGGCTTGAGTTTCAATTCGAAAATGAAGAACTTCTGAAGATGACCCCAATACTACTATGCAGGTCTAAATATGAACGTGAGTGAGGCCGACCTTTTAAACTAGATAGCAAATAAATAATTAATAACTTGTGCGCGATGTCGACAGTGACTAACGACGTTGATGGCGCATGATCGCGCAACGGCGTCCTGTCCGACGGTGGGTGGTGGGAGCTATTACTATTAAGTACCATAATTTTCTAACAAGTTGAATACCTATAAGTAAAATAAATATATTATAGTTGTGGAGTAATACGTAATGTATAAAGACATTTGTCAGATTATGTTTGTATTAGTGTTTATTCTATTAGGAATAAGTGTAGGTGGCTCCAAGATTTGAGAAATAAGGTTAATTATTTGAATCTTTTTTATTATCATCGTTGCTGAAAACTAAATGCTAATGCTTACTATGCTGAGACAGGTCTTGACTGAGGATTGCAGCGTAGCAAAATAAAGAACAAATGAATCAGACCGATAGTGATAGTTTTCTAGTCAAACTAGATAATTGACCTCGTGTTAGTATTTATTCTTATTTCTAATCACTTACTGCTCGTCGATGTCTAATTTATGTTTATCAAACAGTAGACAAAAGTCAGTGGCTTCATGTAAAAGCCGGTCAAAATATATATGTCGCACCCCAACCCCGAATACGGCCACTGGGAGTTGAAACCAGCCACAATCCTAAATGACGCATTTTAGAAGTTTGGATGTAGTAACATTAACTTATCGTAACTCAACCCAACCTAAGCTAATCTAACCCTACCTAACCTGATAATATCATTAGAATTAGGTTAGGTTAGGTTACCTCGAAGTATTCGGGTAATGGTCGGGTGCGACAAAAGAGCCCGCAACTAGTGCGGCTATTACGGGGTTGGGGTGTAACATATACATTACCATACCATACATTACTAGGTAAATAGTACGTCACTACATTTATAATCTATACTGTTTGGCACATATGCTAGCTCCGAAGTTAGTATAAAACTTCTGTACAAGTAAAGTGCAAAGCCAAACAACAATGACACATGACATGCCCCGAGTACAAAGCCCGTGCTGGATTCTGCCGTTTCTTTAAGAGTTCATCAGATTAGATACTATGTATACTACACAATACATTACCACAACCTTTTAATGTGAGCTGTTATATGTACTTGCTGAGCGAGTACAAAAGCTGACGACTTTATGGCTGTAAATAGCCCGAAAGAAATTAGACTGAATGCATTTTTGGAATGTTTGTTAGCAGCTACGTTATTCAGCTATGATTTAGTCTCCTACTCTTTGGTTTCTGTTTTAGCAAAATTTTATTGGAAATGCAGCTGATTCTGTTCTGTTTCAAGTTCTCCATTCTCAAGTCGAGGTGACGCCCTTCCTTGCGATGAGTAAGTTCAGGACGGGATGTTTCTTAATATAGTCGACGGCCTTTTTGTGTGTGGCCATAGTGAAGTCGTATCCGTTGCACTGGAGGATCTTGTCGTGCATTTTTAGTCCAGATTTATCGGCCGCTGAATTGGTCACCACTTCGGTCACGTAAACCCCATTATCAGTGTAGCCATGCGGAGACCTTCGAAAGTCTTGGTCAATTCCACCTCCAATTTTGAATCCGCACTTGAGGGCCTCCTTTCCCTCTGCATCTATGCCGGGTTCTTTATGGAGAGTGATTGGTATCTGCAATTGGTATAACCAGGTTGATTCGTAAAGTTATAGGTGTTATAAATTGAAGTAAACATTAATATTATGATTAGTACACTGAAGCCTCATGTGGAATATGTAGGCAACCCAGCTAGTGAGGACCTACATCGATAATGGTTCAATAATTGGGTTGGACAGGAGATACCTGGATGTTCAGAGAGCGCGTGGGTCTATTTACTGTCTGTACACTGCTTGGTAGTTAATCTAACTAACAAATTTGAAATCTAACCCAAGTTATAAATAGTTTAGGTAGTGGGAAGGTGTACAGCTATGATTGTACTACAAAACACTGGTATGTTGTATGTAGGATGCATGATTTGTATAAATACCTGTCTGATGTATATGTAAATACATGTTTTTTTTTCTGTTTGGAGACTTGGAGCAACTGCGTACTGCAATACGTTGATTTCCAATTTAATTACCATACAATGCTGCAAACTTCTAAAACAGAAACAACTTACGCTCAAACATTCGAAGGCTGTGCCCGCTTGATGTTGAAAGGCCATCGTCATTTTGAAGATAAGATTTTTGATAGCCTGAACTTAACGGAAGGAAAATTATTGTTGCTAAGGCTTGGGAAAGGTTCGTATTCGTGCGTTTATTTGTGTTCGTAGTTGCAAATTGCAAAAGTAGACACTTCTGTTCCTGGTACCGTAAAGTCTACGTAGCTTATTATTTTATTTTCACACAAATTATTAGTCAAACGTAAAATTTTCTGGCCGTAGCAGTGAGTAATTTTGAATGTATGCAGATCTGAGTGCTGAGTCGTCAAAAAGAGAATCCAGGTAAGCTAATACCAACACCAACCCATAGTTGCTTGCAGTCAATAGTATTAATATGTATGAAAGTACTACATACTATATAAGAACACTACTACAACAACCGAGCAGAGTCAGAGCAGCTGAGGTAATGAAAATCAAGCAAAAATAGGCTCTCCACTTTTACTCTTACTCATTCATCTTCCGATCACTACTGAGTCATTGAGCGGACCAGGCATTATTTTTCACTCCCCTCTGAAATCATCTGACGCCAGAATATTGTAGTATGTGTAATAGTATGGTTGGATGCTATACGGTACAGTGGAATTTGTCCCGGCGTTCACTAAATAAGATGTCGTTTTCCACTCGGTTTTAATCTTGTTCCTATTGTTCATTAAATACGCTCAAAGGACTTAGCATTTCATGCTCGACTAACCGGGATAATCGAAAGATGGCGAACATTTTACTGTAACGAATTATACGCCCTCAGCAATAACCCTATTTGAATTGGTGTGTCTACATATTTTAAGCCGGGATGAAGTGGTGAATAGTACGATACCTGAAACCTACCCATGCTTTGTGATAGAACACTGGAAAAGTCGTGTAAAAAATGTCACAACATAATGATGTGAAAGCTGTAGCTCACATTTTCGTTTACACTATATCTGGCTTTTGTTTCGGATTGTAAAACGTTGCGGGTTGCGTTGGTTGGTCACCATTCAACAAGTCTAAGACTTTAACCCTATGTAATTCTTTCGTTCAAGAGAAAGTCTTCAAGGGTCGGCGACCCCTATGATGCTATAATAGCTTTCTCTCCTCTTTGGATGCATTGTGTTGAGAACGGTTTAACACTATTCATATTGAGAGGCTGAGACGTTCGGCGTTTTATATTTATTCTCCTCATTTGGATTCGTTACTTTTTGCGTGTCATGCACCGCATTTGTAGTCGATACTTTTGGCGTGTCCTGCACCCTGCACAATAGATTCTACACTTACAACGTGCCATATGCCTCATTTAGTTTAAATAGGTAATAGGTAGAGGCTAATCTTAATTACACCGTTGCTGTTTCTATTGCCAATGATGTGAAGAAACGAAATTATGGAGTTCTCATTTTTATACGACTAATTTTTCACAGCTTTCTTCTGTTTTTTTATTGCAATGTTATGTTTTTCGCCCGTACCCATAAAGGACGTCGTGGCCCCCGGCGAGCCGTCCAGTCAATTACAATTTTGTATTCGAGTTCATTTGTTCGGGTACGCGCGCACGGTTGGTTGTCCGATAATTACCTACTCTTTTTTAGCAGAGAATTATGTGAGGAAGAATTTATATGCACATTTTAAAAGTAACGTTGTTAGTTGTCATAGAATCATGAGTGCTAGCGGACGAATCGTGGGCCTTTCGCCTTTGTTTTATTGGGCGTAATTTTTGTTTGAAGGTTCCAGGCGTTCCAGTTTGGGAGATTCAGTTGTCCTGCGGATGGGTGGGTGCTGCGGGAAGAGAAGCCGGACCACGAAAGGAGTTGAGAACCTTGTTCAGTTCAACTCCAACCACAGCCTCGGAATCTCCGTCACTTCCACTATTCGGGAACAGCGAAAAGAACGCATTCGGCAAAAGAACATGTCGCAAATAGTTCATGGAGTCATCGACAAGGTCAGTCTTTCCCCACAATTAAAACGAAAATAGCGGAAAGACTTCTGAAAAATATCGTAACCCGTTTTTTAAAGACATATGCCTGTGGCACATGAAAGGAATTTGCTTCATGCTGTGTGAAAGTAAAGCATCTACATACATTTTGCGTAATACGTAGGACAGAAACAGAACATGCACTCCTGACTCCCGACCACTTGGCTTACCAACCTTGGGAACAAATCGATAAGTTCATAAGTTTCATTCCATAAAGGCATAAGCGTAAGGATTTATGCGAACTTATCAGAGATAATTTTTAAACCACATGATTATGGCATGACGTTGACGGAAAACATAGCATATTTTGCTACTACTGTTTTAATCATTTCCTTTGCAATTTGTATTTCATTTATCATTTTTGAACACCGAGTGCTCCGGGTTTTGGATTGCTAGCATGGCTCACCTCCTGTTGGCAAAATACAAACCCTATAGGTACCCTAATGTTAACGTGGGCATTTTTTAGGAGCCAAATTAAAATGGGAACGAACATGGAATATGGATGGGACTTGGAACAGCGCTGAGGTGAGAGCTGAAGAGCTCGGTTCTTCCCCTTAAGTCAACTCATTTTCATTGTTTGATAAATTGTTAATCAATAAACCGTTGTAACGGGCATAGTCAATGAGCGGAGTGTGATAATGTGTGACGTCAGGGACATTTCATAAATTTGACCTTTGACCCACGTCATTAACCCACCGCTCCATTATGGATGATGATGAAAACTGTTGCTGGTAAGGCGGTTAGGCTTGAACTTTCGACCTTGGAGTCGACCCGCTTTAACACCATACTATTATGAGAAACCGATTACTTGCAGCTTGTAGCCATTTTAAGATTGCTGTGTAGATTTTCTAGTTAATTAACCCGCCGTGACTTTTGACCTAAATGATTTACCAGCACAGTCTACGTAAATGGCGCCATAATGAGAAACCAAATAGTTAAAACCGTTTTAAATCGATACAGTGGTTCTAGAGTTATAAGCATTTAACGGCGGTTGATCTAGACTTCTGACCTTCCACATGCGTCATTTAACACAATGCGACTATAAGAAAATCGATGACTGGAAACAATTTGGAATAGTGGGGCATAGTTATTGCAGGAATTGGACTGCGACCCTTCACCTTCTGCCGGACACGGTTACCCTCTGGCCTTTGCACTCCGGGTCCAAACTAGAAATCGATTGGTGTAAAGCGTTTTGAAATAGGTTCAGGGGTTTTCGAAATATGTCCAACACCTTTAAAAAATCTCCGCAAGCTACATTTGGTGACCTCACCCAGGTTATGGATGCAAAGAGTTTGATGATGTACCTTTCGAAGTGCACCTCACTTGCTTGTTGGGAGGACGATTTGACCTTTACCCTGACCCGGAAGGAGGTCACTTCTTGCCAAGTGGATACTGAATTACCATAGCAACCAAATTAGAAGTTGATTTGTCAAAACAGTTAGGGAATTGGACTAGCGGTTCTTCAGTTACGACGGCTAAACAGATGGACGGACAGACATGCAGACCGAAAAGTGGAACGCATAAGGAGCGGAGCTCGTTAATAAGCTAGGCGGATTCATGTCGGGCGTTATGTGTATTATAGTATTAGGGTATTATCGACTAACGACAAGAAAATTCACATGGCATTAAATTCATAGACAAGGAAGGTTGGAAATTCACTTCGAACTTTGTCATTTATACCAATAGAAGATGTGGGCATTGGCGACGATCGACAACCGCTGGTTTTTGGTTTTACTATATTACAAGTATTACCCACCCAATATTTTAAACGTCGTACAAGTAGGGGAAGATGTTTTTTTTTTCAAGAACAGCTTTTCATCCCAATAGCCTCATCCAGCAAAAGACGGACAGAAAAATGCTAAGAATGTACTAGGACAATTCATACGTGACGCATTTAGCTATAATACGTCTATCGATCCATCCATGTAGCGTGCAACGTGGAAGCATGCTTTAAGACTATAGCAAAAAGTGGTGAATATGTGTATTATTTGATGCTCTATATTAGCACGGAAATTAAAATGTACAATGCCTCCATTTGTTATCTAGACCTTATGCCACAGGGGCGTGTATGTATAGCTTACGATATTGGAAAGGCTGCAAAAGTCTGAATTAGAGAATGACAACGGATAAAGTGTGAATCTTCCAAAACACGGTTCCTGACGCTCGATCTTCGGATTAGCATAATATGGATTAAATAGGAAGGAATAAATACTGCTTGGCAAAACTAGTCATACGATATAATTCTTCGACCATTTGGGACTAGTGACAGTGACTGTCCAATGGATATACTGCTGTATAGACCGTGCTCCTCACGCTAACCCGCAAAGCGGTTAATGGCTCATAGCTTACTGCTTGCTCTTGGTCTGGGCGTGTCGAGTATGGTTATTGACAATTAATTCTTCCGACTTCTGGCTAGACAATAGGAATATACGCTCATAATACCGAAGTACCGCACATAAGTACTAGGTACTACAATACATGCGAAGAATAACAATAACTAATTCATGTATTACTATATGATTTGGAATGTTGATTTTGATTTTAGGATGATTTTGCCCTTCAAATGAAAGAAGCAGGATCGAAATTGGTTGTTGTTGACTTCTTTGCAAATTGGTGTGGCCCTTGTAAAATGATTTCACCGAAAATTGAAGAAATGGCAGGTCAACTGACTGACGTCATTTTTCTTCAAGTGGATGTCGACGATTGCGATGAGGTATTTATGAGGACTTCAAGCCATACATTTTTTATTTGTTTGTTTAAATCTTAGATTTTGATTTTTGATATTGATTTTAATTTAAGGTTGCGGCTGAGTTTGGCATCTCCTGTATGCCGACATTTATCCTCTTCAAAAAGGGAGCAAAGGTGAGAAATAGACCTTTAACTACCTTTAACCATTACTTGTTTCCTTATATCTCCATAGACCTTCGTAGTATAGAAAGTAAAAGTCATGTATGGGTATGTACAGTAGTGAAAGTGAAAGTTCAAATCCTTTTTTTTTTTTAGATCGAGGAGTTCTCTGGAGCTAACGCCGAAAAGTTGAAAGAACTCATTCTCAAGCACAATAAGAACTAAAAGTGCACTACTCATACATTCTCCTTACTAAATTACCAGTAATCCAAATTAATTCCATGAATTAGGAAATATATTTATACTAAATTGAAAGTGAAAACTTCCTCTCAGTAAATGTAAATAAGTACAGTTATTTCAGGAAAGCTTCATTTTCCTAGTCATACAGTACTACAATAATAATTCCAGTTCCTAATTTGCTACTTATACATAAATATTACTTCTGGAAAAGGCAAAAACTGTCTCCAGAATTGCACACGATGCAGTACGTTATGGGACGTGTGAAATAAGCTTGACTGTCTGAGCAGCTGGCAAATATTGGCCTCCACACTATTCCGCCGGCTAGATGCAATCACAATAGTTTTTAAATTCGTGGCGTGTATGCTAATTCCTTGTATCTGCAGTCGTTCTAATATTGTGTGATTTAGTGTATTTTTCCTATATTTCGTATTTTGTGTATCATATCCAAATGTCCCGTTCCAGGTATTAGTAATTTCTTTACGCCGTGTAATACTAATACATGATGCACTAAATTATCCGTAAGCATAAATACAAATACTATTGTTTTGCCTACAGTCTACAGTGTCACATTAAAATAAAACAAGTTCATCATTGTATAAAAACCTGCTATTCGAGTTTAAATATAGAAATGGTGCTCGATCTAATTTATATACAATACTTTGAGTTTTGAGTTAACATATAATTGATGTTCAACCAGATATATACTGGATGTCTTAAAGGTGCTTCATTGATATTTTCTTCCAAAAGTGGTTTAATATGGCGCTTCATGTAATTTTAGTTAGTAATAATCATAACAATCACAGTGATTTTCATTAGATTACTTGGACTTGGAACTTGGAACACGTTGATTTTAACAAAATTTTATGGTCCTTACGTTGATGCCATTTCGTTTCTAAACTAAAGTTCTAAACTAAAACGAAAAATGTCTGGTGTCGGGTTTAGAACGTACTAAATTTCAGTTTCAATTAAAATAATAATTGTGAATGCATTATTGCATTAAAAAATATTGTTTAATGATTGACACAAGCCAATAGCCAATAAGCTTTCGTTTGGATATATCGAATCGAAGCTGGGAATAATTATAAAGATATGAAGCCTTTTTAAGTTTAAACAGCAAACAGCATACTAAATCAAAAGCTGCGTGAAGCGTGATCCGTGGTCTGTGTAGCAGTAAAACTTATACACAAATGAAGAAACGAGGACCGATGATGATGAATGACGAAGGAAAACAAACAGAATTTCATAAAAGTCACATGCTCTTCTCTTGTCATTTCTCTTTTTGGGTGGGAGAGGCAGGTTCAAGTTCTTATTCCATTCCATTTCCAATTAGAAATTACATTCTTATCAAAAATATTAGTGAATTTGGCGTTGTTTTTGAGAAATGAAACGAAACCGTTATTCATTTTTGGAAAAGCTAAATTTTAGTGTATAGTGAAGGGTGAGTTTTTCAAATAGTCATAGTGTATGACGAATTTCTTAAATTCGGCATTAGTTATTGTTCTTGTTTTCTCGTTCTCTTTGGATGTTTGGTTCATAAAGGTTCGTCATAAGTCATAAGTCATGAGTCAGAGTCAATAGGTAAATACTGTGTACCTACTGTGCTTTTAGATTTCCTATTCTGGTAATACACAATATAACCAGCATGAAGCATTATAAACTTGGAAATAATTATTTAAGGTTTACACTACTGTTGCACTTTGCACTTACAGATACTACATAGTACCTGATCTGCATTCATACGTTGAACTAGATCATAGATATACTTCTACTTTCTACACAGTTGACATCTTGCTATGTAATATGTAACGATATGTAACCAACCATGAGTTTTATTAGTAGATATTAGCTGTATCATTGTGAATGAGAATGATCATTCTAATTCAAAATTTGCGTAGGTTGATCCCTGCCCGGTTGGAACTGTGGAGGCCGTGTCCTGAAATTGTCAACCACAACAGCCGAGCAGCTGCATTTATAGTTTTTATGCAAAAACCGTGGAACCCCAAGCCATCCAACATCTGCACAGCCACAAAGTCAGGCACCAGTACTGGTAGTAGTAGTAGAAGTAGCGTTGACTATTTGGAGCGTGTCAAGAAGAAAATCGCAGTTAAGATGGATCTAGTTTTTGAAACTTGTCTCTCCCAAGACACGGATTTCCCTTCTTGTGACTCACCAGTGTGGGTCTTTGGGCGATCTTATTCCATTCACTATGGTAAGGATAGAGAAGGAAAAGGTTAGTTGGTGGATGGGATAAATTAAGAATTACAAAACAATATGGAATGGAAATGAAGTAGTGTAATTATAATGTCAAGCATGTTTTGTTTTGCAGATATAGATGAACTTCGACGAACAGTAGCCACCTGTCTGTGGTTGACATATAGGAGAAATTTTCCGGGAGTCGGGGACACAGCGTTATCGTCAGATAGAGGCTGGGGATGTATGATTAGGGCTGGACAGATGGTGATTGCGAAGGCTCTTCTTTTGAGGCACTTAGGTAACTGTAGAATTACGTGTATTTGAAGAATTAATAATAATACTCTTTCGAAATTGTGTGAGAGATTTAAATGAGGATTTAAATTCTTTAGGCCCAGATTGGCACTGGGTAACCCACAGCCGGGATCCCGCTTATTTGCAAGTTGTTTCCCTCTTCGCGGACATTCGAACTGCACCGTTATCGCTTCATCAAATTGCTCAGAGTGGTGTATCTTTAGGAAAGCCGGTGGGGTCATGGTTAGGTCCAAACACGGTGGCTCAAGCGCTGAAGAGGCTCCTTTCAAGTGAATCCGCATCCGTTGATTTACAAATGTTCATAGCGATGGACTCTACGCTTGTTAAATCGGAAGTAAAACGTGCCTGCCTTAGTGTACAAGATCAGTTGTCATTTAAACCTGCTGAGTCCGTCCCAACTTACTCTTTCAACACACCCAGGTATTTCCCGAAAAAATTTATAATAAGAACTAAGTGTTGGTTCTCCATAAGAACACCGTTCTGTTGCAGGAGTGATCCAAAATGGAAGCCACTTTTACTCGTAATTCCCTTAAGACTTGGGCTCTCAGACCTCAATCCTGCATATGTTCCTGGGTTCAAAGCGGCCTTTGAAGTTAAGCAAAATGTGGGGATAATTGGTGGTCGACCGAACCATGCGCTTTATTTTATCGGATATGCAGGTAAAATCAAAGTGCTAACTCGTATAACAACACAGATGAGTTCCAAATTATTAAAACCAGTTTGTCTTTATATTTACTAAATTTACTTAAGTTTTTTAATTCGAATTAATAATTTCAGAGGATGAAGTTTTATTCCTGGACCCACACACCGTTCAACCAGCAGTCACTGTTGGTTCCAAAATTTTCGACACCGAGAAACTTGCTGATGAAACTTACCATGTTCAGAAGCCGGGTCGAATGCCGTTTGCGGCAATGGACCCCAGTATCGCAGTTTGTTTCTACTGCAAGTCTGAAGAGGAGTTTGACAGCCTTTGCACTAAGCTAACTGAAAGGTTCCGTACCACGCCGTTACCACTCTTTGAAATATGTGAAAGACGACCTCATGACTGGACATCTTCCGCTGATGCTCCAGTTTCCGCTACCACTTCGTCCAAGTCAACGACGCCACTGGGATCAAAGCCTAAGTCCGCCGTCAAAAGTCTGAGTCCATCCCACTCCTTCACTTCGCTAGGATTCAGTAAAGGTAATTTGTCACCAGCGACTCTTTCTCACTATTCCCGATCCGACGGAAACTCACCCGGCTCTTCGTCTGGGAAGCGGAGTGATGGCGACGACGAGGAGTTTGAAATTCTAGGGTGACGTTACAAGTCCTTGAATTAATGCTTTATCGTAACATTACGAGCCTTTGAATCATAGATGCGGTTTCACTAAATTGACACGAAACCAAACCAATCAATTCATGTGACACACTTAATATTAAGCAGAGGTTAAAAAAATATATTAAAGCTAGAATTTATCGGAATATATTCGTTTTTATATGTAATGTGTGCTGCGATATTTAGTGGTATAAGTTACACAATAAATCTCATCTCTGCCAACTTTATAAAATTCAACTTCACCTAATTTCAAATTAAAGTTCAGTTAACAAACCTAGCTTTGGTCTCGTAATATGACTAAATTCAATGCGTCATCTAGAGATGCTAATATGGGGACAAGGATCGTGCTCTCCAAGGAAGATACGTCCCGCTCGTTGATCTGCGAAAACAAGGTGAAATTAAAGTAATTTAGTTCTAGAGTTGTATAAAACTAACTCATCATACCTGCAGAATCTTATCCCCTCGACTCAGGCCAGCAAGAAATGCAGGCCCGCCAGGCCGTATTTGGTGAACATTAGCCCCTTGACCCTGATTTCGTAAACTAATATGAGCACCATCCTCTTCTTCTGCGTCAATAAGGCTGAATCCCCAATCTTCGTACAGACGGTCTTTCCATAGGCATAGTGTCATGATACACTGGTTATTCTCGTTCTTCATGGCCGGCTGATCCTCGGTGATTGTGATTGTTGAGGCCGAACTGGAATTGTCGTCTTCTGGTGGGCTCTTGTTCCTCCAAAGCAATTCCTTGAATCCAGAACGATGATGCCCAAGGTGCGGGAGGACGGTTAGCGTGACTGAGGAGTTTCGTGAGGCTAGCTTCCTCAGAATTTGTGCAATTTGGTAAGACATGTAGTAGGGGGAGCATGAGATGGTCTCACTCGAGCCCACATGAATGGAGCTAAGAATGTCGCCGGGCCTCAGGAAACCGCAGCGCTCTGCAAGGGACCCAGGTTGGATGGAGGAAATCCGAATCTGGTTCCCTGGGGTGTCTGTGAGGGCGAGTCCGAGAGACGTCCTGCTACTGTAACCAAGAAACATGGTTCAATGTTAGAAACTACACGAAGTAATTCTGATTTTGATTTACCGATTTCCAATCTCAATCATAAAGGGACTCTCAGGCCTCTGATCAGGCTGGAGGACTCCGTAAGTAACATGTAATGAGATCATGCCTTTCTCTCGTTCTGACGCCTCTTCCTCAGCCTCCAGGACCCGGACATAATCCCCGACTAGATTAAAAAATCAGGAACAGGAATAATTTTGGTACAATAGAATTATTATTACTAAGAAGCATAGTAAATCCATAGTCCCTGAACTGAACAAGTACCTTGGAGGACCCCGGAAGCATGTGAAGGGCCCTTTCGTACAAGGCCCAATACTTTCCCATCCACCCCAATCTCGGCCCCAAAGTCCTCTGGCAGGGTCAAGCGGATCGTCTTCCGCCCAACGCTCGTTGAGCTCGAAGATATGCTGGACAGGTTTGAGATGGAAAACGTTTTTCGCCTGGAATTCCGAGTCTTCCTGAGTAAAGAACTAAAATCCATGCTTCCTATTGTTGTAGCCGAGAGGGTAAACAAGAGACTAAATTCGATTTAGTCCTTCACCCGTTTATGTATGTACGGGCATGACTTGCACGAGGTTCTCTACCTGCTGAAGCATTTTTAGGGGATATTCGGCTCGGAGCCAGAAGTTTAAACTCATATTTCAACCCAGCAGGCCTCTTGTACTCCAACTATTTATAGATGGATATGTGACTGGAAGAGTGGAGTCATAAGAAAAGCTCCTTACTCATGTTACGTATTGTGATAAAGTAAAGGCACACAGTTTCCCCTTCCATGTAGGCACTACACGAAAATAATCCCTCTGCATGTACTACCCTTATCTCCGAGTGAACCATAACACACCCTTACAAATATTTGACAGAAGATCAGACTTAATACTCTCCCTTTCAGCTTTAAATCAAGAACCTGGCAACGGCAACTGTCACGTTTTGAAATCATTTTTAATAACTTATCGATTTATTTATCAGAGCTTTACCGACTCTATCTGGGTAGATTTTCAGCATGTATGAAAAATATTATGTTGAAATCTCGAGGTGTATATCACCTCATTTCCCTCCCTTCTTCTTCTTCTTCAGCACTTCAATAGCTTTTAACTTATTCTGCTGCCGCTCATTCTCCTCCTTCGTTTTCTGAGCGACGGGAATGTCTTTAGCTTGCTTAGGAATCCGAACATTTGTATTTCGAATCTTTCCTTTTAAGTCCCCACCACGCATATTGCCAGGGCCCATTTTGGGGCCAGGGATCTGTTCTTCCTCACTTTCACTCTCAGAGGTGCTAATGGTTTGGGACGGCTTCTTTGGCCGGGCACGAGATGTGGAGTGTTTACCGGCATAGGTATCGGACTCTGAGTCGGAATCCGTACTGAGATTTAATTCCTGAGGGGCGGAGGCCGAGCCCTTTTTAAGAATTTTTATTGCCCGAATGACTCGCCGGCTTTTGATTGTCCGCTTCGAGCCTTGAAGGGCCGGAGGGCCTAATGTCACAAAGCTGTCCAGCGTCGTTTGTCTGGATAATTCCTTAGCTTGACACTCAAAGTTCTTCATGACGGGTTTGAGGACACTATCACACTTTAACTCATCCCAACCGAACTTATGTTTGGTGTATTGTCTCAGGGAGTCCAGCTCAGGGTTGCCCCAACGGAAGGTCTCCGTGGACGGGTCAACTGTAGGGTTCTTGTAAGCTTCATACACGTTTTGGTTCGGGAAACCTTGATAAAAGCACGAATTTGTGATTGACATGTTCTGAAATCCACATCAAACTGTAGTGTGGGCTCTAGCAGGAATATCTTTAGGCTACGTCTAAATCTAAAGACTGAACTCACCTGGATTGAGCTTAAGCTTCCTAAACTTTTCCCTTGTTTTGTTCTCAGCCTCTATCACTCCTTGTCTCCCTTGATTTAACTCCCACCAGTCATGAAACTTGACGAGTCCGTCCAAAGCATTCTCAGTGTCAGACGGAAATTCAGAGATAATTTCCAGGGCAGTAACAGGGCCAACCCCCTCCACTCCATTCGTATAATCACTCCCGGTTAATAAAGCCAACAAGATCAATTTCTCCCGAGTTAAATCTACATTGAAAAAAAAACGAGGGTTATCTTAAGTAAATATTTATGGCTTTAAGCTAATGAAACAAAAATATTGGGATCTTACTCAACTCTTGCACAATGTTCGCATACTGATAGAATTCCACGTGCCTATGACTGGAAGAGAAGAAATTTTTGTAAACCCGTCTAGCACCAAATAGCCACACATCGGAGTCATCAGTAATTGTGCCGTCTGTGAGACAGGCGGTGTCCAAGAAGGCACACTGTGATTCTGCCTCCATTGGGCTCACAACAAATGGGATTCCAAACAAAGACAGGAGCTCCTGAAGAGTGATTCCGTTTAAATTAGATACATTACTTGAAATTTCACGCTAATATGTTAAAGTACTGTTTATCTCCTTCTCTATGTAAGCTTCCATACCTGAGCTTCGACGTACATCTGGTCAGTGATAGAGGCTGCCACTCTTTCTTGAAGTCCTTTCTCCGCTCGAAGCCGGCCTTGCTCCGTATTGAGCTTTTGCTGTTACATAAAATAATTCCCGTAATGAATATCGAAAACTCACCCATCATATCACCCACCTTCGAAGCAATTGAATGAAATACTAACCTGTGCCTGCAAGAACTCAGCTGTAATCAGATGAACAGAACCTTGGCTTGGAATAAGCCCCAGCGTCCGCGTAATCTGTTGATTTCGGGGTTTGGGAGCCACGACTTCCGGTAAAGGACTAGCCTTTGACTCTATCGCAGGCCCTGTTTCTTGAGAAAGTATTTCTTCCAGGTCGGAGGTTACTTCTGGATCTGAGCCCCATTCTGCCCCTTCTTCACCGGTGAATGGTTGAGTTTCAAATTGTTCTGACAAAATGTTTTCTCCCTCTTTCTCAATTGGAATAGTTTCAGATGCTTTCTCTTCGTTTAATTCTTTCGTGGGCTCCAAAGTCAACCGGTTTGAGTTCGTTTCATTCCGGTTATCGAAAATATCCGCAAATAAATCATCCTCTCTCTTTAATAATGACTCAGTATCAACCTTGAATACAATCCCAACCTGCTCGGGCATGGGAGGAGAATTTCCTCCGCTGGTCACTTCAACTGCAGATTCCATTTCCGCTAATTCATCTACATCTTCAAAATCGGTCCCGCTGTCACTACTTTCCTCTGATACGACGACCGGTTCCGAAGGACGTAAATGCGCTTCTCTATTTCGGACCTTCTTGGGCGGAGACACCGTGGCCTTGTCTGAAAAACCAACCCAGCCCAGGAACTTATAACACGGGGAGAACATGTCTTCAGCTTGCTGGAAACCATTATGTAGTGCCGTTCCAGACGCCTCCGGCTCAGGCCTTGACACTTTAAAAACTTTCGTTGGGCTTGAACATATCGATCTGTTAATAGAACTTGGCTTCATGAGTTCAACCTTTGGGCTGGCCCCAACACTCTCACTCTTAACAGCGGCAGACGATTCCTTCTCAGTTGATAAATCTTTCGGCCCGCAGTTTTCAAGTGATAACTTTATGGCAAGCTCAAGCTGTGCTTCCTCTTCAGTCTGTTTCTTGGAGTACACAGCAGAATTTCCCTTTGACACTTCTTTTACGCCGACCCCTTCCTCATCGCTGCTCGACCATTCCTCAACATAATCATCAATAGTAATCACTTCCGGCTGCACCTCCCGACTTGTTCCTGCTCTGGGACTCGAGCCCGGTGTCAGCTTTGACTGGATCAGTAGTGCCCCTTTCTCCTTTGAGCCAATAACTTTGATTTCCTCGGCCGGTGTTCCGAATTCTGCCTCAAACTCTGCCAAATCATCCAAATTTTGAACATGAATATGCCGCTGGCCCATTTCCTGCTGCACAGACTTGATCTTCTGGTGCAGGAATCTTCGTTTCCGAAGGCGATCAAGTTGGAAAGAACTGAATTCATTCGGATCCCTTGGCATCTCATGCATTTTATTCCAAGAATTTGTCTTTTTGGACTCTTGCATCTGGAAGAGGATCTCGTGCTGAGCCTCGAGTGAGAGATTATCAAAGTTGGGTGAGGTTATTGTGGAGAAGTGTTCGGAGTAGTCTCGTCCCTTGTAAATGTCGTCGCTGCTGGAGTCACTACACTCATCTTCATAATCGGACTCGTGGAGAAAACCAGGAGTAGAGCTCCCAAGGCTATTATGACGGAGTTCCTCAAGGTCCGAGTCGACCTCGTTCTCATTTCTGTTCTGTTTCCCTTTAGGTGACCCGTTCTTTTTTGGAGAAGGTGAAGCTATACCTGCCTCTAACCGTAATGTTGGTGGCAAGGCCTGTTTAGTCTGCTTCTGAATTTGCTGCCGTATGTAATTTGAGAGTAGCTTTGCTCGGGTAAGGTCAGACTTATCTTGAGCTTCCAGCTTTCGCTGTTTTCGCTGCGACATTGTCTGGCGCTTAAGGAACGGAACCCCACCATCAAAAACAAATACAGGGCGAACTCCGTAGTTTAGGAGTTTACAGATTCGGTGAAATACGCCAAGGAGGTGAGCATTTGGGAGCGGATTCCCATCCTTGTCTCTGAATCCTTTTACTGACTGATGGAGCCATATTGAAACGTCTATAAAAACAAAGAGCGAGAAATATCTGTACATAGGAATTAAGGCGTACGGAATAGTTGACACAGTATACATAGTTAGTAAGTAGTGCGTTTGTTGCAAGTAAGCAGTCTCCTGCTCTACGCCCAATGCTCAATTATCAGCGGAAGATCCCTGGGGACGAACCCACTTCATTCGGCTACAATTATGCGTATATATGGTTGAAGATTTAAACCTACGAACTA
>JAQFZY010000440.1:0-28021 GCA_034696285.1 Hypogastrura burkilli | reverse complement strand
AATCTGACCAACTAAACTTGGTCACCGGATTGGTCATAACTTTTTGTGTGATCTTTTTGGTAGGCGTAGGTTGAGAAGTACGTCTGGAATCGTGCGTTCAGCCTAGAATCAGTTATAATTTTATAATAGATAGACTATAAACACTATAACAGAATTGGGAAATTGCAGATGAATTACTGCATGTGAATCGCAACATTACTAGTTACATGTACTTTCTTTGAAAAATAAGCTAGAGTAAGTTGTGCCCATGTTTGTTAATTTGCGTAGGCTCGTGAGTGCTAGCTTACAGAAAAGTTTGGCCACAACGTTTTTAAAACAATATACGACATGGACAAAATCGACCCGAATCAGCAATCTCAGTCTCCATGTGTCGATTTTTTTTAAAATACTTTGAAAGTTAGGTTGGATTACGCAACATTTAGTTGGGTTAGGATATTTTCAGGTACGATTTATATTATTCTCAGGCACGTTTATTATTCTTCCTGAGATCGTCACATTTTTGCCTAAATCGGTAATATTTTTTTCATAAAAACGTCATATTTCTTCCTGAGCTAAAAATACTAGCCTCAAAAAATTCGTGTATAATTATAATGGCAAGAGTCACATTTAAGGGTTTGTCTCCGGGCTCCAAGTTTTTATTTCTATATATTGGTCATATTTTTCTTGGGAACATCTACAATCCGTAACCGAAAAAGCGCCCTTTTTTCCGGTAAAGTCTATATCTTTTTCGAGCCAGTCCAATTTTTTCCTTCTCAAAAATTGCCATCAAAATATTACAACCTTAAAATCCGCATGTAAATAAGCTATTCGGCCTTCCGCTCCACTACACCTAACAATGTGCAAATTTTGGAGTAATCCCTTGTACAAAATTTATCCAGCGTACCTTGTTTGATTTTTGAGGCTCGTTAAGGAGATGGAAGGAAGGTAGCATTAGGCGAAAGCCTCCCACTGCTGTTCCTCCAAATGGAATGAAACGGGAGGTTGTTCATGGGTGGTTTCCTTGAGTTATTCTTGGGCAATACATTATAGGCTGTTACAGGAGCCGGCTCTACCCTGTCCAATAAAACTAGAATTTCCAACAATCCAGCTATTCTTGTGCTACGAATTTGGAACCATTCTAAATCGTCGGATAGATTCGGCAAATTAGTAATTAATTGCAAAAGGAATGATTTTTCGGCCCAATATTTAGACTTTTGCGGGAATTCCCTGCATATGAAATAACGGTAACAGCGGCTCATAAAATGTGGGCTCAAAGCCGTAATACCCGCCTGGTGTGAGAATAATAAATCCCGGATCCGGGCCCGCTCTGTATAATGCTATTGTACAATGTTTCATGAAGAAGCTACCCGTTTCCATTCTGCTCCTCCGCTCATTCACCTATCACAACTATCGATCTCAGGCCTAATAGCCCGCTAGACCCAGCATATACAACTTTTATGGATTTGAGCAGAGGGGCCCACTCTCCCAAATAGCTTTCAGGACTTACTTACTCCTTCCAAGGTTGGCCGGGTTCATTATTTGGGATTCGGGAAAATAAGACTTAGTATTAGGTAGTGTAAGCCGCAAAAATATATAATTTTGCCAAATTTAAAGTATAAATGAGCAAATACAAATTTTGTAGACAGATTCATCGTCCAGATCCGACCTGAGTAATGCTGTTTAATTAATATCCGGATTTGTAGATTGACCGACTTTGCTTTGGGCTCAATTTCATACTTTTTGGGCAGAATTAAAGAGGAATACTTAAACGAACACCAATTGGGGCAGATTTGATCACCAATATTTTGAAATATTTCAAATAAGATAATTTTATTTCCGTTAATTACTGTAAAATAAATAATATTTAGCTCAAAATAAGTTGATAGAAGAGTAAGAGTAGCATAAAATGATTGTTGAGTAATTTTCTGAAATTGGTGAGAGATTTCGAATTAATTGGTGATAGTTTAAATGGCAGCCAGAATCGAATACAAACCTGTACATGGTAAACCAAAAGTTCGTGAAAGTATTCATAGGGATGAGTGAATGATCTGAAATTTGAATATTTTTTAAATATTATTAATGAACCTTTTCTGTAACATTTCATACGGCGTCGGAAAATTATTTCCAATTCCTTTTTTACCGAGAAACCTTCAGTAGGGTTTGGCTGAAACTTGGTACACTCATAAATCTTGGCCTTGACCTTCTAAACAATGTTTAAATGGAGATCAGTTCCTATTCTTGACCCTCTAGAGGTCAGGAACCAGAACCGGTAACCTGGTAAATCCAAGGTTTGACCCGTAGAGGGTCAAGGAGAGGATCTACGACTTTCTCCAACTTCCATTTGCACTAATGCTAAGTCTGATTTGGGGGAAACATTAAATATTCCGCTTAAAATACTGTAACGACGAAACACCATATACAAAAAATATTTGTATTCTACTAAACTATGAACATATCAATAAATATGAAGATCTTCGTCCTCCACCAATGGGCAAATCAAGCTAACAATAAAATGTCCGAAATTGATTTCCAAAACTTCCATTTGAACCTTCCCTTTCTCATAAACCTTGAAAAGCCTCGTAAATTAATTAGAGGGAAAGCTGTGCTAATTGGAACCTGATTAGATGGCTTCAGTATACGAATTAGGAATAAAAGGGAATCCTCCGAAAAAGACATTCAGCCCAAACTGCTTGAGCCTGTCAATAGTCTGTTCCTCTGTGGTACTACTGATATTAATACTGTACATATTAAGTCTGAGTCCAACTTTCTCCCAACTACCAAAATCTCCCGAGCTCCTGTCCTGATTATTAATTTTGGGCCGGGACCGACGGAACATGATGATTAGAGTATTAGTGCTCGGCTTAGGCCGAGGACGTTAATAATAATTCCGTAACTTTGGGGCATGGGCTTAATAAGGAGAGGAGCTGGCTGGAAGTTCCTCCTCTGTAAATTATATTAAAATCTACCACCCGGTGGGCCCTTGACTGACAGCTCATGGAGAGAACCCGGAAAATGTAATAAAAACGGCTGGCCCGGCTCTCGACAACAGTTCTGTCTCTATTCCCTCTCTTATAGTATGGACTTTTCCCAAAGTGAGCAATACGTCCACGTCATCATAATTCAAATTCGGATTTTAAATAATTACGGTTCTAAACCTAGCTCAACAATATTACAAGTTATACATTGACAATAGAAGACAATACAGTTAGGAGTCGTTTAAATTGTTCAAAGAATTTAAATGGTAAAATTCATTATTTTCAAGGAGATGTTATATCCTGATGTTCGAATTTTAGATGCAAGGCAGCCTGTACCAGCATTAGGCACTTCTTTAAAGGCAAATTTTGCTTATAACTAATCAGCTCATGATTTTTTAAGCGTACGATAAGCAGTACCTTACTACAAGATTGGCTATACTTATAATACATATATTAGCAAAAATTATAGATTGAAAAACAAACAAACAAGGCTTGCAGTTTTCGACCCGGAAAACCTCCACAGAAAAATAAACTCAAGTTTGGGAAAAAGTAAAAATATGCGGAATTTTCTTATTTTTCTAGAGTTATTAAGTAAAATATTGGCATATTTTGGAGAAAGTTCCGTAAGAATTAATTTATTAAAATCATTTTTGGGAAAAGTCTTTTTCTGAATTTAGATTCGTATTACTCTATTTCTGTATATAAAAGTACAAAATATTTTAATGTCAAATCTGTATTATCTAATGTTATAAAAAAGCGCTCCTAGTAAAAAGTCGCAGAGTATGCCTGAGTGTGCTCTAAAAAGGACGAAACAAGTTAAGTTCATATTAAGCCATAACTATTTTGTGATTAGTCAAAGTTCATAAAGCTCCGTTGGTTAGTCCTGATTTATAATTCGAGTTTTGTGAATACTCGTGATCGTATTTGGACATATTTAATTCCACTTGTTACCTTACTAAATGACTACAATTTTGCTTTGATTGAGCCGGGCGAGGGCCAGGACAATTCTCTTGGCCACCCTGTATATTCATATTATATATAATATTTTATGAGCAGAAACATTAACGTTGTCACGGGTGATGTACGTGAGACTATACTACTACAGGTAGTATGAGCATTAGGGTTCCCTATATAAACGTGTGTTACGAATTGGGCCCCACATCAGTTGGTAAAAGGTGAGATATCTCAAGACCCCATTGACCTACGAAGGTCATATTCAGTTTGTTTAAAAGCCAATTGTATGGACTACAATAATTTCAATTGCTGGGAGGCCTAATTACATTGGAAGTGGGTTAAATGGACAAGTTGAGGTAGTTTTCTATGGTTTTTGGGTCGAAGGAAATAAGAAATGCAAAGTTTGAGTTGAAGTGCATCAATGGGACCAAATTATCCCACTTTTATGCGTCTATAATGTTTTGCGTACGATGAGCCGTTTACTCGCAATCTATGTTTGACGAACTTAGGGGGGACGGAAATGCATGTCCTTCGGAGCGAACATTTTCCACCTTTTACTTGTTTATTTAAATGCTTAAAAAATGTTCTTGTTGGGGTTTCACTCAGGCAAAAAAGTCTAGTTAGTACGCCGAACAGAAATCTTATGAAATGGTATTGTTAAGATATCTGAGCACATAATCACGCAGGTGCGTATTACCTTCAGTAATAGAAAGCGTGAATTTAAGAATCCGTGAAATTGTTTTACACAATGTTTTACTAGCACATGACAAATTCAAATAAATATGTACAAAGGTTATTTGTAGGAGAAGGACAAAGTGAAATCAATTATTGACTCATAATTCTCTGCAACGGTAAAATTAATTGATTAAAAACATTGTATAACTTTTTACTTTCATTTTGAATTAAGGTTTGAATTAAGTTACTTTCATTCCGGACCTATCTACATCTCGGAGGGTCAAAATAGGTCAGTCTCAGTTGTGTGCACTATGTAGAAGTAAGTAGAGATACTTTGGTCGTAGAGTAGAAAGGGATTTAAGTGAAAGTCATGAAGATTTTGGGGAGGGAAGGGTTCCGTCTAAGCCTGACGGAACCGAGCTCTCAAGTCCTACGTCTTACTTAGGATTCGGATTACAGTTTTTCCCATAGTGGGCGGGAAGAAGAGGCGGCGGGGGACGGGTACGTCAATTACGGGAACTGTCACCGTCCTAAACTTATTAGCTCCGACTTTCTCTCCGGTGAAAGCAGTACTGACCCAAACTTGCCTATAGTCTTGCCAAACTCTGGCAAGACTATTCCGTAGGTTTGGCCAAAGGGAATCTAGATAGTTTTCCCCTGAAAGACTATAACACTTTGGGAAATAAAATACTTATTTAAGGAATAATTTAATTTTTAAATTAATTTGAATTTTTGAAAAAAGCGGGAATTATATATAATTTTTTTCTTTAATTTAATTAAGTTGGGTACAGGTACGGCAATTTGTGTCATGACGTAGAATAGGAATAGCTAATGCGTATTATGCATGATAGTACGACCGTACCTCTACCTGACAGTGTTATTTTAAACAAAAGGTTGGTTCGTTTGTATTTGGGATGGAGTAATAATAGGGAGCCTTCTGAAAGGTAGCCAGCATGGGGTGAGACATGATTAGTAAATATTCGCAAGCCTGGAATCCCCGAAATTAATAAGGCCGGATCTGGCACAACCCCCCGCTGGCTCCTTCCGTGCTCCCGAATTTTCTTTAGTTCAGGAAATTCCGGCACAATTCTGTTCAATAATAAGGTTTGAAAGCTTCTGTTAATCAAGGCATGAAAATGCATGGTGTAGAACAGGAAATTTCTGAAACAGTTTTTCTTTTTGTAAATTAAACAGAGCTAGAATAAAGTTTTTGGTCAAAGAATATGACTCAGGCCTGTAATATGGAATCCCGTATAATCCACGAAAATATTTGTGCACCGGTTTATTTGTTCTTTTGGCTTTTGGAGGCTAAAAGCTGAAATCCATATTTTTTAGCATCACTAATATTAAGCGTGTTTTATTGGTTTGTGTATTGTTTCAAGTCTTTGAATTTGCTTACACGAGTAAAGCAGTATATTTTGATTCTGTGTACTGCATTTAAGAAATTTTTTTTACAATAACATTCCCGCCGATTAAAATTAATATTTAACTTTAACATTGAAATTTATCTAATTTAAATATAGTTTACAGCATCGTATATCCGGATTTCTATATTTTGTTAATGGCAGCACTAGTATTTTGTTTATTTAATGCTTTAATGCTTGAATTTAATTTTATTTTAAAAAGGAGTATTTTACATTGTAGCCATTTTTGGCCTTTTTTTACGAGACTAATTATTTCGATAACTGACTGAAATTTTTTGAAGACTTTAATGCCGATTAAGACTGAAATTTAATTTCTTAATTATAATGTCGCGGAGCATCGTGTACAGTGCTGCCAGATAGGTATAAAAGTAAGACATGTGTATTTACGCATTTTCATATTTTATTTTGGGGTAAAATCTATATTTTTAGGGGCAGCATTAAGATTATGTAAGTCCGTATCAGGCCATATTTTCCATAAGCCTTTGTGGCTTTTTCCACGCCTCTTATATTGTATCTTCCCAAGTTTCCTTCAAATAAAGGCCCATGAAAAACCAGGTTTAAATCTTCATATTTTTCGCACAAATTGTAACCCCAGCCCCATCTTAATCGGAACATAAGCGGATCTCCATATATAGAGACAACGGGGTAGTATCCCGGATTCCCCTATTACCAGCACCGTCAAGTCAAAATTACCTTTAATTGAATTTGTGTTTTATGGCTCCCCTTCCTCCCAATCTTTACAACTTATGGAAGATATGCCGGGCCCAGAATAGAACCCGGCCCTTTTTACGGCGTAAGGTAATTCTGGGCTTGTAATTGATTTTTTTCCCTCTTCCCCTTTCCATCCAATGCAATGAATCCTTTTCCCCTTCAAAATAATTAAATTGGACTACCGGGATCCTCATATGCATATAGCATTGTACATGCAGAGGCAGAATGCTGGGAACCCATTACCGTACCGTCTCAGTTTCTCATATTGATTTGACACTGAACTGACTTTTTCATTTTCTTTGCAATTTCCTTAATGTCAGCCCAAAGGGAGAGACTTATGCAGATGGAGGCTACAGGCAATTGTAGGCCGTTGCCGTTCCCTAATCCGGAGCCTGTCAGAAGCATAAGCATATGGGAAAATAAGTCTTCGTCAGGCGGAATGGAACTGTCCAAAGCCTGTGACCGGCTGGGTCGGCTCTTTTGTTCCAGAGTAATGAATCGGCGGGAGCCGGAGACGGGCCGGGCTTATTTACATGCTAAACAAGGGGAGCGGAGATGCTAGGGAATGTTGTTAAGGGGCCAGGTCCCGGGTTCCCGTAATACGGGAAATTATGAAAATGTTATGAGTAAGGAACGGGTTTCGGCATTAAAGCATATTCTTATGGCGTTTGACTATTGCGAATCTTTTGCCAAATGTCCACGAATTGGGTGAGTACGACCTCATTTATGCAGTTTTATTTTAGCAGATTTTGGACTTTTACGACATAGAATCATATTTTGCGCTTTTGGCGTTTTTAGTGCATATTTAAAGAAAAACAATGTTTGTTTTTTTAATTTTGGTGATTTTTTACGCTAAAAATTATACTTTTACAACCCAAACTTCAAAAAAGGGTGTATTTATTTTAAATACTAAAATAGTTAATTTGTTGAATATATTAATAGTTTCGTGCGCGTAAATGCGTATTTCTCCTCACACATTCTATGCTTGCGCGCATATCTAATTTTTTTGGCATATAATTTATTTTGTAGAGCATATTTTATGTTTAAAAAGCATATTTTGGGGTTTGGAATGACATATTTTCCGTTTTTAAGGGGATATTTTGACTATTTTTTATGGCATAATAACATCATATTTCAAGGTTTGTAAGGGAATATTAAGCCGTTCCTTAGTTATGACTCTCTCCCTAAGAACTTCCCACCTGTGCCTGAGCTAAATTATTCCTGTCGTTAAGACTTGAGTACATAACATAACATATTTAGCACCGGGCGGCGGGCCTAGACATTAACCTGGATCCTGGATTCCCACGTTTCCGTACAGCACGGGCGATTCCACTTTACGTCGCAGGTTGTGCCTGCCAAATTCCAAATGTGTAGTCATTTCGAGTCGGGAAAAAGGTGTCGGGTTCCAGAAACTGAATCACGTTGCCGGAATGTAATCATTTCTGGAGGAAATATAACTGGAACCCTGGAATAAAGCAGGAATTTGACGGAATTGTTTATTGAAATATTTATTATACGAACAAAAATATTCTTTTAAAATAATAAATACGGAACACTCTTAATTTGAAATTCACATTTTCAATAAGGCATAATCTTAAAATTTGTAATGAATTAATTCAAATTTGAAATTTTCAAACAGGTGCTAGAAACCAATTGTAACTAAAAACTGAATACAATCATGTGAGTACAAGCATTATTCCAAAAACGATTTCGCAGATTAATGTGCGGTGTGCGGGTTTGACGTCTTCTTCCATAGTTAATCAAATCTAATTTTCACTTTATCTAATAACTGTGTTTAACGAAGTCAAGTTTAACTGATTTCTGTTCGGCGTAATAACTACTGTGGCTTAATTAATAAAATCTCAAAGAATTTAAGTTAATTTTAAACAAAATTCCCATATTTTGAGTTCGTGGGAAAGTGAAAGAAATACTTTAAATGTGACTTATATCCGTACAAATGCCAAAAGTACTGATTCTAAAAAAAAAAAAAAAAACACAAATGTGATGAACATTCTTCAAAAAAATTAAAACTAAAAAAAACTAAAGAACCTTTGGACTTGTACATGTGAGTATAAACATTTTTTTGAAATTGCAAATTCACTTTACTAACTTTCCCGCATAACATTTTACCGCGGTTTGACTTCTGGATATAGTTATGTATACGTAAATATTCATTTGAAATATCCTATATATAAATTGGGCTATGTACGGCTGTATATCTCTGTATGTTTGCAAACATTTCTGTCAACAATTGGCAATGCCCGGAAACCGTTGTTAGGACACATCACTAATTGGCACTTACGCCAAGACAACAACATTTTCCATATAAATAAACAAGTAAAAGGTGGAAAATGTTCGTTCCGAAGGATATGCTTTTATGCGCCCTCCCCCCCTTAAATTCTTCGCCGCTAGATTGCAGGAAAACGGCTAAGCGTACGCGAAGAATTAAAGACGCATAAAAACCGTTAAATGGGGTCCCATCGATGTGCCACAATTCAAACTTTGAATTTTTTAATTCCTTCGACCCAAAAAACAACGTCGATATGTTGTTTTAACCCACTTCCCATGTACTTAGGCCTCCCAACAGTTGAAATTATTGTAGGCCATACAATTGGATTTGAAGAGACTTAATTTGACCTCGGTATGTCAAAGGGCTCCTGAGACATCTGACCTTTTACGAACGAATCTGGGGCCCATTTCCTAACACACATTTATATAGAGAGCTCTAATGCCCATACTACCTGTAGTAGTGTAGTCTCGTGTGCATCACTCATCACCCGTGACAACGTAAATGTTTCTACTCATAAAATATGTTTAAGTGCGACGATGGCTGCTGCAGTTTGAAACTTGGGGTATTAAATGTTAGCTAAGTACGAATTAAGTTACTTATATTGTTCGAGTTAAACATTCATTTTAATCGGCGGGAATCTTGTGGTAAAAAAAATATTCTTGAGTGCAGTACACAGAATGTAAATATATTACTTTACTCATGTAAGCAAAGGCTACTCATTTCGTAGCTTATTATGGCAATAGTCATTCGTTTACAAATCAACCCAACTTTTTTGAGTTGGTCTAAATTCAGACAAATTTTAAATAATTATTCGTGATAACTTATGCGTCACCAAAAACTTTATTCTAGCTCTAAAGTTGAAGTCCAGCGTATTTGATTTAAGCCGAATTCGAATGACATTCGGAAGGTGCTTAATTTACAAAAAAAAAAAACTTGTTTCAGACACTTCCTGTTCTACAGCTTGTATTTTCATGCCTTGATTAATAGAAGCTTTCAAAGCTTGTTATTGAACAGAATTGTACCCGAATTTCCTGAAATAAAGAAAATTCGGGAGCAAGGAAGAAGCCAGCGGGGGGTTGGGCTGGATCCGGGCTTATTAATTTCGGGGATTCCAGCCTTGCGAATATTTACTAATCATGTCTCATCTCACCCCATGCTGGTTACCTTTCAGAAGGCTCCATATTATTACTTCATCCAAAATACAAATCATTCAAAGGTTCTGTGTGCGCCTGTTCTTACCCGGCTCAATCAAGACAAAATTGTAGTCATTTAGTACTGAAACAGCTTTACTTATATTTCCAACTAAAGTGCAAATACGATCATGAGTATTCACAAAAGCCACAACTTGTTTCGTCCTTTTTCGAGCATACTCAGGCATACTCAGCGACTTTTTACTAGGAGCATTTTTCTTAAAAAAAATGTTGTTGGTAAAATGTTTATTTTTTTAAAAAGAGAGTTTTATTTAAAAATGTTGTATAAGTACATTTTATTACAATATCAGAATAATACATATTTGACACTACACATTCTTATAATATTATATACGGAAATGAGGGAAAAATAATAATTTCAAACCGTAAAATGTTGAGTTTTCCCAAAAAAAGACCTGATACAGGGTAAAATATAGAATTTACCTGAAAATGTAAAATTCAGCGTTTTAAACTCAGTTGAGCTAGGGTTAGTTTTTAAGTTTATTTTACTGAATTGTACATATATACAGTGAGGTTTTTCAAATTGGGACGGTCCGCCGGATTTAATTTTATCAGTCCACGTAACCTCGGGCAGAATCAGGTTCATACACGTTTCAGGTAGCCCCGTACACTTCCTTAATAATTTAATCAGGGAGTAAGCAAATCATTAGGGAAAGGAGTCCGGCTACCCGAAACGTGTATGAACCTGTTTTTGCACGAGGTTTTGTGGACTGATAAAATTAAATCCGGCGGACCATTCCACTTTCAAAGCCTCACTGTACTATACTTGTGTTTTCCGGAAATAGCTATTTAATTTCAAGTTTGGAATCTCCACGCCATTTGAAAATACTTTTGTACGTCCAGAGCCAGCTTATTGAAATTATTGAAAAGTTGTGAAGTTGAAAAGTTCCGTCACTATGAGAGTTCTCCGAAGTTTGCGAATTGTATGGGATGTATTGTATGATGTATGATTTGACTCGAATCGCTTCCGCAACGTACATTTTTCCAGCCTACGTAATGAGCTGACATGTGTAAATATACGATAGGGCCCATCATCCCTCTTGTACTGATAAGCCTACTAATAGACCAATTGTTCCAGATAGCGCCAGCTTATTAAACGGGAATTGGGTACTTGAGGCCGATTTCGTAAGAGGTCTCAATTGACTTGGCCCGTGATTCCCGACTCTCTGGTTTTCCCTCTTTATTTACATGTAATGATGACGGGCCGACCTTAAGACCCCCAATATTGACACTCCCCTGGCCCGAATTTCCCAACCCAGCCCAAGTTCAAGTGCCCAGCAGCGTGTGAGGTAGGGATCCGGATCACGAGCTGGGTCCATGGACGGCGTCTATAATTAATCGGGAATTTGAGCATGGACTCTTGGCCCAACTTTATAGTTTTCCCAAATATTACGTAGAGTCAAGAGTTAGGCATACCTACCTGTGTCTGTGCGGTGCCGTAATTGGGAGATACATATTGATTAGTCCCAGTCCCAGTCCCTATAAATACGGACGGACTTTCTGTATTAAAGTCACACAACCGTTCATCACAGTTACAGTTCACAATTATTGGAGCTGCACCTAGATTCCCAGGACAGCATACAAAATGCCGGCAAAATTAATAGAGAGTTCGAGTAGTAACAGCAATAGGGCTGTGCAGGCGGATCTGTTCTCGAAATCCGCTAAAGGAAATATCTGCTTCCTGCCCAAACACTACAATGACTACTCAAAGTACATTGAGAGCTTCCCCGTCCGGGAGGATGATGTTTGGGTTGTCTCTTATATCAAGGCCGGTGAGTTGGGAATTCCTAATAGTTTTCGAACAATGCTATATTTGGCAATATTCTAAATTTTGAGTATTTACAGGTACTACGTGGACCCAAGAAATGTCCTGGCTCATTGGGAATGATCTCGACTACGACAGTGCCAAGGTGATCCTGCCCGAACGGTTCCCATACTTTGAGTAAGCAACTTTATAATTTAGCATCAGGCTCCTACTAGTATTTCTATTTGAATCTATTGCTTGTTTAAATTAAATTGTGTCACTATTTCTTTACTTGATTTAAAAAAAAACTTATTTAAGGAAGTTAGTTGGATGATTGATCTAAAAACGTTTACCTACAGTATAACGGTTGTTTTAACATACTTTCAATGAATTCCTAGTAAAGTACATTGCATGTTAAGAGAAATAACCTATTTAGTGATGAAATGAGATATAGCAGAGGAGCAGTGTTTAATTCAAATAGTAACACATTTCAATGCAAATAGTAACAAATTTCAATAAAAATAGCAACCAATTGTAATATAAAAATAGTGACCAATTTCAATCTAAATGATAACAAATTTCAATATAACTTGCAACAAATTTCAGTATAAATAGCAACCAATTGCAATATAAAAATAGTTACCAAATTTCAATCTAAATGGTTACAAATTTCTATATAAATATTAGCAAATTTTTAGTAATAAGTGTTTAAATGAGCCCCGTAACTAACAACCAAAAATTTCTTACTTTTAAATACATTAGATCGAAAGTCGAAATTGATCGCGGAGTTTTTTTTTTTTTTTAACTGATTTCTTGCCAATGGTTGCTTATTCGCGAAAAAAAAACTAAGATACTAAAAAAACTGTTCAAGTTTTAAAAACTAGCCATATCTGGGCAAATAATTACAATTCAATATATCCCATATGCCGGACAATGCTATGCAATATGCAACAAACATCATTATTTTACGTACCAAAATTATATGGCTCGGCCCCGTTCATATAAAATTCAAAATAATAGCAAAAGCAATGTGTGAAATTGTTGTTGTAGTTGTAAATTGTTTGAGCTAGCCGAATAATAATTCCGCCACCTCATTTGAGAGCCAGGCATTAATTTTTAATTTCCGGATTTCTAGGTTTTCCACAACATGGAGCGCCAAGGCGCGGGCCCGCCAAGGGGAAAACGCCCCACCCACCTCCATGGAACTCGTCCATTCAATGGAATCTCGGCGCTTCATTAAGACGCACTTACCTTTCAATCTCCTTCCGTCACAGATCCGGACCCGGGACCGGGAACCCAAAATAATTTACTGTGCCCGGAACCCAAAGGACGTCTGCGTCTCTTTCTTCCATCACCGGGTCCTGACGGAGGGCTATGCCGGGACTCTCGACGACTTTGTGGAGGAGTTCATCGGGAAAGTTAGCAACTGTAAGTTGCTCAATTTGGAAAAATTGAATTTGGTACGTCTATAATTAAAATTGCAAATTATTATAATTGGGAATTTTATTAAATACAGCCCGCTACGCCCCGTACTGGACCCACGTCCGGGAATTCTGGAACCTCCGCCATCAGTCCAACGTCCTCTTCATCACCTTTGAGGAAATGAAGAAGGTAAGGACTTAATAGTAGTTTCATTGCCACCTAAAAATAAAGATTGTAGCCCAAAACAATTATTGCGAATTAGGAAACGTAGATTTTTGACACCGTTTTCCGTCGGCTTTTATATGGGCTTCATAACCGATTCACATCCCATATGGCGCTATAAATCCGGATTTTAAATACAAAATCCGGATTTTTAATCCGAAATCCGGATTTATTTCAAGAACAATTAATTTCCCACACTAGATAACTCCACATCCGTCGTCCTGATTCATATATGTTTGGTGAATATTTAGATTTGTTAACTTCTGCCTTGTATTGTGCGCAAATATATTTATATTTTGTACAAGTTTTAATACAAGCCTTTTAAATATAGCTTTTGCCGTTTAAAACGTATAGTGTTTAACGTTTATTACAAATATTTGCAGCAATTACATTCATACTAAATTAAAAATTTAGGTATTTGAGACAATCTTTATGAATTTACGTACACGGGCTACGGGCCCGAATACGCACTATTTGCTAGCTGTAAAATATTGCATTGAAGAAATTGTATGAACATAAATTGCACAGAAAATGCAATTTGCTTTTGGCTTTTATGTAGTCCGTTTTCCGTAATGACTCCGTTTTCATCCGTACGAGTATTTTCCATTGAGGAATCTATTAATTCTCAGAATAATTGGCAAGAGTCGTTAAAAGGAATTTAAATAGCAAATTAAGAAATCTAGAAGCCAGCGGGTAAAAATAAAATTATCTCTTTATGAAGGTGTGCAATAGTTCGTAACATTTTAGATTGTCGTCTGTCATTTCTGTGCTGAGTGCTAAAGAATCTCTGTTACTTCTCCATCTTACAGGACTTGAAATCCGTGGTCCAGAAATGTGCTAAATTCATGGGAAAGACCCTCGATGGCCCCGAAATGTCCCGTCTCGTCCAGCACCTAAGCTTCGACTCCATGAAAACGAACCCTTACGTCAACTACGATGAAATCACAGACATCCTCGTCAAATCCCGCGGAACGGAGCGGAAGACCCATTTCATGCGGAAAGGTCAAGTTGGGTCATGGAAGGAAGAACTCTCAGCCTCCTCCATCCAAAAACTGAACGAATGGGTCCAGTTGAACCGGATTCCGGGCCTATGGGACGAGCTATGAATTCGGGCCTAACGTGTAATTTTAACTGTATTTAACTTTTTACTTAACTTTGAAGCATAGTAATATTATTATTTCAACAATTTTTGGATATGAATAAAATAATTATTCAAGAGAAGTAAGGAGATCGTGGATTGGTTCAAGGGACACAGAGCTCCGCCCCGTCATCCTTCCAACCAATGAACTCCCCGCTATTCTTGTTCTCCTCCACGAGCCAATCATAGAGCGGCTGGAAGTACTCCAGAAGGGCGGCAGCGTTCAGAGACTTTTCTCCGGTCACGATCTCGAGGGCCTCTTGCCAGGGCAAGGAGGACCCCAGCTTGAGCATGCCGTACAACTTGTCTCCCGCCGCCCTGCTCCCGTAGATGTCACAGTTGTGGAGGGGCTTGGTCGGGTCACCGGAGTCGTACTCTCCGGCCGCCTCGCAGAGGGCCTTGTGGAACTGGAGCTGGACGATCCCACTGATGAAGTACCGGACGTATGGGACGCCTTCAAATACCAAAATTGGAATGATTAGGCCAGTTTCCGGGGAATTTCCGGCTTCGAAACTAGCTTGTACTCAGTATTAGGCCAATATTAAGCTTGGAAAGGAACCTTAATACAAATTATACAAATGTGTATTGGCATAGCCTTTGAACCGTTTTCGGCTAATTTACAGCTTTGTGGGATGCCTCCGGACCGTTTCCGGCAAATTTGCTGGGTATGAAGCAGCCTGAATACAGTTTCCGGCAAATTCCCGACTTGGAAAGCAGCCGGAATTTAAATTCCGGCAAATTTACGGTTTTTGTCGCCACCTTTGCACCGTTTCCAGGAAATTTACGGTTTCGGTCGTAGCCTTTGCACTGTTTCCAGTAAATTTGCTTAGGAAACAGCCGGAAAACAGTTACCAGTGGATTTGGTGGTATGGAATCATCTTTAATACAGTTTATAGCCAATTTAGGGCTTGACGAGGAGCATGAATATCGTTTCCAATAAATTTGCGGGTTTGAAAGCAAACCTTCATACCGATTCCAGGCAATTTGCGGCTTGGAGAGCAATTTCAATAGCATTCTTATAACATTACGCAAAACTCGAGCTTTGACTGCAATTTGACTGAGTTTTCCACTTTTTGGGGAGCCTTGGGGCTTGGAGATCACTTTGTTGTTTCATTTAAACGTTTTCGTTGGAGAACAATTTTGTTCAGAATCGTACTGTTCGATGCAAACATAAGCATTGGAAAGGAATTTTTCAATAATTGTCAAGCCGCTTCAACAAATTGATCAATTGGGGTACAATTTTGGAGCATATCTTCCCTTCATTTGTATGCTAACTTAAGGCTTGGGAAACGACTTAAATATCCTTCAGGCCATTGAATCAAATTTTCAGTTTAGAGAACAGTTTGAAGCAATTTCTGCTGTGGTATGCTGAATACTAGGGGAGGGATATGTAGGGGAACAATTTGAGTAGCTATAGTTACCATAAGGAATATGATACTTGGAGCCCGGGTCAAAGTCCTTTGAGGTCCGGATATTCGGGGGCTTGAATCCCTGGATTGACCTCCGGAGAGACCACCAGTGGCAGTTGAACTCAGCGGGGCTCACTTTCTTCTGGAACACGTCCCATCTCCAGGAGTCAATGACGAGGGCCATTGGGAGGAAGGCAATCTTGTCCAGGGCCTCCTTGTACAAGTAATTGATCGTGGCCTCTTTGTCCTCCTCAACTACTTGGAGGAGCCCGAGCTTGTGCAAGTGCTTCGGGGTCGAGACGGAATAGGCAATGCAGTCCCCAATAGCTTCGTGGAATCCTGTGGAACATTTTCAAATAAGAAAGGTGGCCGACTCGGCTTCAAGCTTCGAACTTGACCTTACCATCGTTAGCCCCGTCCCTAAAGTACTGGATCTGGCCCTTGTAGGCCATGTGGTACATGTTGTGTCCGACCTCATGGTGGGCCGTAACGAGGTCCTTCATGGTCAGCTGCGTGCACATCCGGATTCGAAAGTCTTTTGCGTTGCAGAAGTCCCAGCTAAAATATAAGAAATAGGTGGCGTGGTTCAGACAAATTGGTACAACCTTCCAAACAAGTTGGTGGGAACCAAGTTCAATTAATAGGTGGCACTTTTCAAACTATTGTGCTTGGCGTTAAAGTAAACTAATCAAACAAGCCCGCGCTAACGTTATTTAATAACCAAGTATTTTAATTATTTCTAGCGGAAATTAGTCTAGCTATTTCGGCAAAGTAATCGGCCACTTTTTCCTCATGACTCAAATTCACTTGCCGTATTTGATTACGACAAGTTTGTATTATACTCCCTTGACAGCATTGTGACTTGAGCCCTCTCAGCTGTTTTTTATTGACAAACCGGACTTTTAAAATATTTGGCGGGGACTTTTAAAATAAATTGGTGTGACTTTTCGAACTATGTATTTTGTGGGACCTTCAAAATAGATTGATGGAACTTTTCTGGAACATAAGACAAAGTGAGAGGTTTTAAATAAATTGCTCAAACTTTTCAAATGAAGTGGAATAAGGAAGTCAACTTGTTTTACGGCCCGAATTCGAACGGTCGCGGGCGAGACAAGGTAGAGTGTCGACTTCCCTATATTGAAAAATAATTTTTTTGGACTTTACAAACCGCGGGAGGTTTCAAATAAATTGGTGGGACATTTCAAGTAAGGAAGGCGGAAGGCTTCAAGCAAAATTTGGAACGTTTCAAAGAAGCTGAATTTAGTAGATAGCTTACGCAGTGGCATGACACTCCATTTCCCGCCCGTCGTTTGGCTTCTCCAGTATGGAATCTCGCCAGAAGCTGAAGGGGAGCCTTGGGAATCCAATTGAGGAGAAGAAGTCGTCGGCCAGAATGAAGATCTTGGTCGGCGTGTAGCCCTGCTTGGGAAGTTCCGGCGTAATGTCAACGCTGGCCTTCCCCCTGAACGGGATCGTGGCGTTCAAGTGCTTGAACCAGTTCTGACCTGTTGGGCCACATTCAAAATTTGGTTAAAGTCCAGAAAAGGCTGGAGCCCTCAACGTAGAAAGTCAAACCTACAAGCACACTGCCAGCTCAACCTTGATAGCTTTAACGGTGCACACTTCAATCCAGTACAACAGCGTAACTTTTAAGTACCAACCTTCAGCAATTTCTCCTTAGCAAAATAAAAATTCCAACTACGGCCTCAATGCGCCGAAATTAAACCCTGATCCTGGAAATTGGGAATTTGGATGTTCAGAACATATAATCGAATGTTAAAACTCAAGTTTAAACAATTTAACTCTGAAAATAAAATCTTTAGTTTGTACAAAGCCCGAATTTCCAACTTGTAGAAACAAAACGTGCAAGGCTGTAACGAATCAGATATAGTGGATTCAAACCGGAAAGTCTTATAACCTTGATATGCCAGCTCAATGATTTGAAACCAGGAAGCCCAAAAATCTGAAATGTTAGCTGTGAACGCCTTCAATGTTGAATGCTTCAAATATATCTCCTTCCCACCCGGACGCTTCATAAAATAGCAGATTCAAACAAAGCAGCTGCAAACCGGAATACTTCTAAGCTAGCAACTTCAAACAATGAATATTCAATCCTAAAACCTTCAAACAATGAAGCTTCAAACCAAATACCTTCTAAAGTTGAAGCTTCAAACCAGAACACTTAAATTCTAGCAGTTCTATGCATGCAAGCTTCAAACCTTGAAGCTTCAAAGCTAGCAGCTGCAAACTTGGAAGCTCGCCAGCTAGCAGCTTCAAATCTTAAAGTTTGAAAGCATCGATCCTCTGAGCTTCAAAGATAGAAACTTTAAACCTAGAAGCTTCCATCTGTGAAGCTTCGCATCTAACGGTTTCAAAGCTAACAGCTCCAATCTATTAAGCTTCACATCTATTGGATTCGAACCTTAAAGCTTCAAGGCCAACCGCTTCAATCTTTGAAGCTCCGCAGCCAGAAGTATCAAACTTTGAAGCGTTTGGCGAGCACCCTCAAATATTCAAATCTAGCAGCTTCAAACCAGAACGCTTCAAGGTTCGAGACATCCAACCTAAAAGTTTCAAAGCTTCGAAACTCACTTGCTTACCCCACATGTTCCCCAGCAAATGTGCCGGAATGAGCCCATCCTTTGCAATCTTCCCCGGATACTGCTTCACGAGCCCCTTCCTTATATAAGCATGGAGCTGCTTGTAAAGTGGCTCCACCTGGCTCCACAACTTGAGGATGTCCCCCTTGAAGTTCGGCGTGTCATACATGCTGATCCAGCTGTCATAGGCCGTGTCATAGCCGTTCATCTTGGCCGCCTGCTCCTCAAAGGCCACGTACTCCTCGTAGTACGGCAACATCTTGGCCCCGCTCGCATTCCGCCAGGCCGTCCAGACGTATTCCAGCTCGTCGTAGTCCTGGGACTTGGTGAGGATCTCCTCGAGGCCCGGGGTCAGGCTATGCAGGGTGCCGGGATCCTTGTAGTCGGCCACCTTGGCCGTCCCATAGAGGTTCTGCATGGTCTGGCTCACGTTGATGTAGCGGGCGATTTCGGAGTGGCCCAGGGCCTCCGTCCCAATGTTAGACATGGACTTGAAGAGCCTCCGCATGGTCTTGTTCTCGAAAGTCTTCCAGGGGTACTGGACCACCTTGCTCCACATTTCCTTCTTGTAGTTGGCGTAGGCGATCCCGACCTCCATGTTGGCCTTCTGGTTCTCGGCCGTGATGTTGATCCCGGACCTCCAGGCGGACTCCGAGGCCCGGTTACACCAGTAGCCGAGCTCCTCTTCGATGCCCACAACGAAGTTGAGGGCCGCTTCCTCGCTTAAGTCGGCCGCGGAAGTTGTGGACTCCAAAATGGCCGCTAGAGCCGTTAGGGATAGGAGGAATCGAAACGAGGCCATTTTTCTGTACAATATGCTCAAGGCCCGAACAGGAACTAAAGGCAAGTGGATGGGTTAGTGAATAGGTAGCTAGGAAATTAAGGGCCACGTCACCAGCTCGAAGAGGCCAATGCCTTGCCAGAGGAAGAAACCGTTCTAAATGGGAATAAAGAAGTCTGAGGGCAAGCTGAAAGGTTACAATGATTTGGCTGGTTGCGGAATCATTATTATCATGTTTGTGACCCCATAGCTTTAAGACCATATTATTTTGAGGAATTGGATTGGTGAGAAGCTTTCTAAAATCCGAACAGGCATATTTAAGTTACTGGTGATCTTGACCTTTGACCTCACCGCCGCTTTGTACACGGCCCTATTAGTACACATTATTGAATTTACCCAAAAAGTTCAGATTTTAGCTCAAAACAAAATGGGTTTTTCAGGAAATGCATTAATTCTTAATTCACTGTAAAATATTTAGTCAAAATTTATACCCGTAAAAATTTGATTAATGGTTAACACCGTAAGCAAAATTACAGTAAAAGTGCTGAACAAAATTAGAACCAGTATTAGGTGTGTATCTGCAATGCAATGCATCTGCACATGGAAACAGTTCGTTAATAAGGTATTAACCAAATAGTATGACTTGGTTCGGGAATGCAGTATGAATCCTGTATGAATCCCGTATAAACCGGCTCAGGGATGTCTGCCCAACATCCACAATTGCTCATATGCAGTTTATGTTCTGGGCTAAAGTCTTATATTGTTGGGTAGTAGAAAAATTAAGTCGACTTATTACTTCTAAACTCTACAGGTACACATTGGATGACGTATTACCTGGTAGTCTTAAAATGTAACCTACTTATGTAATAAACAATACCATTGTAATGAATGTTGGTATTATTTAGTCGGCAACCAAGTTACTATACAGTGAGGTTTTCCTACAGTGGGCCACTCCGCCGGATTTAATTTTAGTAGTCCATATAACCTCGTGCTAAATCAGGTTCATACACGTTTCAGGTAGCCCCGGCCCCTTCCTTACTAATTTAATTAGTAAGTACGCAACTGAGTACGGAAAGGAGTCGGGCTACCTGAAACGTGTCTGAACCTGATTTAGCACGAGGTTATGTGGACTGATACAATTAAATCCGGCGGACTGGCTCACTTTAAAAACCTCATTGTACTACTAACTTTTGTGTATAAATTAAATACTCTCCAAATTTTTCCGAGGAACGGACGGACAGACAGACAGACTACACAAAATCATAACAATTCTTTCGGTCCCTAACAAAAAAATGTAGAAAGTTCCAAGTAATGCATTGTTTGATTTATTGGAGTCTAAACAATTGATGGACGGAGGCACTGGCCAGCCTATTAAATTACATCTACGTCATCCTCGTCGGAATTCTGAGTATTTGTGTTCAAAATAAGGGATTCCGATGAATTCAAAACAAGTTGGTTCCTAGTAATAGTAGTAGTAGCACTGGTTGGTGCCGCCGAGGATGTCACAGACCACCTGGTACCGCTCATAGGACGGCGGGTAGGAGGAGATGAGGCTGAGGTCAGGGATGAAGGCCTGGTAGCCTATGGGCAGGGCCACGGTGGACCCGTAAGTGTAGGGCACAAAGTTGTAGTAGTTGGCGAGGTCATAGTAGTTCCCCAGCGGGGTGGAGGAGAGGCCTACGTAGGGGGAGCCCCCAACGTATTGGGTCTGGGTTGTCGTCACGGTCCCGACACCGACCCCGACCCCGCCGTAGCCGTAGCCGACCCCGCCCAAGGCATCGTAGCCCGATCCAATGTATTGACGTCTCTGGGCATCCTGGAAATGGGAATAGCAATAGGGTCTGTATTTAGTGCTGTCCAAAAATATAAGTTGGTTTTAGTCTAGAAAATAAATATTTTCGTTTAAAATGTATGTTTTAGCCTCAAAATGCATGTACTAACCCCAAAATGTATGTTTTAGCCCAAACATATAGGTTTTAACTAAAAATATACGTTTTAGCACAAAAATATACGTTTTAACCCAAAAATATACGTTTTAGCCCAAAATATAGGTTTTAGTACAAAAAAAAAGGTTTTATCACAAAAATATAGGTTTCAGCTCAAACTTATAGATTTTAGGTTAGGACAAAAATGTAGATTCATCCCCAAATTGATTCAAAAATACAAGTCTTACCGGATTTGGAATGGAAGAGACCTGTGAGGCGAAGAGAGCTCCAATAAGTCCGAATAGAAGGCCTCGAATCATTCTTGGATTATTTTGATTTGTGAAGCGTTTAGATCAAGATAGTTCAAGGGAACTTATAGAGCCTTCAAAACTTTGCGTAGAACTGAGCCCAGCTCTTCCCGGTCCCTCAGCCTTTTATATTGGCCTGACATAAAGGGCTCCGCCCAGAGAACCTAGGGCAAGTTCAAGGCTATAATTTACAATCCGTTGTCCATTGTAGTACTTCCCATCCAGGATGAACTTGGCCTTGTGACCTTAATTTATAGCCCATTGAGGACAAGGCCACAAGCCACAACCGTATTGGCATCTAAACTAGGTCAGCCTTGTTGTTCCAGATCCTGTGGGACCCTTTCCAAGGGTTTTCCCTGTTTTCTGTCACCGTGAAGTACCCCAAACGTAACTCTGAATCGTTTCGAAGCGCTTGAATAAAGTTGTAAAGGCTTAGGAAAAATATGGCCGGATATTGACTTACCTAATATTAATTCTGCCGAAAAAATATAAAATATACAAATGAGGATATAAAGATTTTGGGCTCAAACTTTTGAGTCGGTATATACGGGATTCATAACCGATTAATATTCCATACACGAACTAAGTCATATTCTTTGGTGTAAATCCACATTTGTTTAATTTTACTTCCATACTTGGTTTTGGGGTAAAGGCTGTATACTTTTGCGGCAGCATAGGATACATGGTAAGCGAGACAATGAAGGATAACTACTTTTTTAAACAACACTACATTAAATTGGACTTTACGAATTAAATTTCAGTTTAATCGGCGCGAAAGTTTTGGTAAAAATATATTTTGGAATGCAGTTCATTTATCTAAACGCTACAGAATATTGGGGCAAGTTGATACCCAACTTTCTCCAATGCTATAGGCATAAGCCCATGCCCGGCCAGGCAATTCCCTGTACTGCGAAGTTTAACACGGTTCCAACTTGATTGTACATTCCCATGCCCTGGCGGGACCAATTGAATGATTAATTATTATTAAACCAACATGTCACAAGTTGAATTAAAAGTCGGACCCGTTAAATTATACAGAGACTTACATTCCCCCATCTAAATAATTCCTGGGTAATATTTAACTGATTAGTTTATCTTTAGAAACTAAATTATACTGAAAGGGCAGGAGTTAAGGCGGGTATGTCCGGTGACGTTTTTAATTTGACATTTGGGGAGCATGTAAGAGGTGGCGTGTGTCGTGGGGTCTTGCTGTTAGCAGAAGGGGGACGACTCGTCGTTGTGCTTTCCCTTATTATTTTAAACTAGGCTTCCTTTCCCTTTCCGGCTCGGCTCGGCGGAAAGCATGCGAGTTTCCCATTTGTACCTGCCTCGCCCAATTTTCCCTTCGTTTGACACGGAAGGTGGATTAAGTATTTTCCATTATTTCCCCCTTTCTCTCCCCCCTCAAGGAGAAAGAGAGTTAATTATAAGGGGCTTAGGCCGAGCTACCACTTTGGAAAGGCTATTCTATGGATGGGCAGCAGTAGGGAGTTCAGGGTCCGGGACTTTCCTCAGTTCGGGTCCCGGTATATCAAAGCAATAAAAATATGTATATATTTTACCTGAAAATTGAAAATCCAAGTCGTCAATTCAGTTGAATTAAGGTTGGGTATGGTTTTATTAACCCATACAGTAATAAATAGGTCACAGGAACTGCTGTTAGATAATAAGAATTTGTCCGTGACAAATAAAAAGGTATTGCATTATACAACCCGGAATACCCAGACAATTTTTACTGGTTAATTTCGTAGGTTGGTGCCAGACAAAATTAAAATCCATTCTACCGAAAAATGCTTGTAAAAGTAAATAAGACAAAAAAACAAGTTTGGAATCACATAGTACGTAGATACTTTAAGTATTAGTAATTAGTACTAACTCAATGTACAAGATGCAACGTGTACAGTTTAAGAAGAATACAATCGAAAGAAATAGACTTAATATCAGCACTGCCCAAAAAAATACGGATTTTAGCCCAAAAGAAAATATAGATACATACCCGACCAGTCATATTCTTTGGTTAACATCTAGATTTGTTCATCTTTTGTACTGGGATAAAATCTACATTTTCTGAGCAGAAATAAAAATGACAATTACCAGTGACAGAAATATCTTATTATTTACAGCTGAACTTATTTGGGATGCAATCTCTTATGATTTTTCAAGACATCACTACGCCCAAATGACTTCCCGCAAACTGTACATGCATAAGGTTTCTCCTTAGTATGAGTTCTCAAGTGAGTAGTTAGGTTTTCCTTGGTGTTAGAACGGTAGTCACAGAGGGGACAAGGAAAAGGCCGCTCACCCGTGTGAGTCCTCACGTGGATCACCTTGTCGTAGTTTGATTCAAATGACTTCTCACAATAGTCGCACTTGTGTTTCTTCAATCTTAAAGCCTTCTCGCTATTATGAGCTCGTATAATGTGACGTTGTAAGTTGGAATTGTGATTAAAGCGGCGGTCGCAGATGGAACAACTGAAAGGCTGTTCCCCCATATGAATTCTCTCGTGGTTCACCTTGTCGCTTTTAAATGCCATTGACTTGTCACAATAGTCACACTTGTGTTTCTTCAATCATAATTCACTCACGTAATGAGACTTCAAGCCTTTTGCAGTGACGTTAGACCGAGAAGCAGGCTGTTGTACGATTCTGACCTTGGCGACTCCCTCTTCTTCTGTGAACATTTAAATCAACATTCACCAAATCGGAACTGTTGTAGAGGTCAAGGGCCAACTTATCCGTTATGAGTAATGACATTACCGAGGTTCTTGGATCCAGATCCGGAAGCCGAGCGTTCTTCATCATTGACATTGGCGCTGACTTCATGTTCATTATTGGGACTCACGTTACTAAGGTCAACTTGCATCTCTTCATTTCTTCGAGAAGAATAAGCACAAGGATTGAGTCCTGCTTGTCCTGCTTAGTTTTACCAAACGAATTTGTAAATTGACAATTTCTATTCGGAATGTCTCTGTTGTAAACACAAATATACATAAACACTTACCGTGACCTTCCGTATCCGCTTGCCCTGTCATTCTAGGATTCTCCTGCAAATCCGATTGTTCAGTAACCCGGATGAGGCTGAGGTCAAGGTCAACTTGCATCACTTCATCTTGCGAGGAGGGTGAGTTAGCATATGGATTCGGTTCAGGTCCTGGTGGATCTAACGAATAGGAATTTGTGAGAATTAGGTCAAGCGACAACCGACAACGTCAGCGCCTGTTAAACATATACACCGTGTCCGTGCATTGAACACCTACCTACCTGTTTGTTGACTTTGACCCTCCGTCTCTGCTACTGCTTGACCCGCTCCTGCCACATGATGACCCGTTCTTCTAGGTTTCCCTAGCAAAACCGTCAACGCCTTAAGTCCCACACGTGTGTTTGTACACTTGCACTGCTCTTCTTGACCTCCCGCTTCCGGCTCCACCTCAACATGACCTTTCGTCTCAGTCCCAGTTTTTCCCAATAAACTCTTGACAGTCTTAACTAGCGAGGTCAGAGTCTCCAACTGCAATTCCAAGCCGGCGATCTTGGACACCAATACTTTGTATCTGCCCATACTGGAAATTCCTTAGTAGGTAAGCGGTACGCTTGAGCACTGCACACTTACACTGACTTACTGAATAATAGCGGATTAGGACTTGCAATCTTTTGCCAATTAATTAGTTAAAAGATTCGTAGTATTCAAAAGTTGGCGGTGCTTCTGTATGGATTGACGATTGACATATGCTATTGAAGTTGACTTTGACAATTGTGTAGAAATACTGTACGGCGTCAATCTAACTCACAAATTGGACCTACCAGAATTTCTAATGGCTTGTACAGGATTTCGTGTAAATAAGAGCTTTTTTTTACCAGACTTGTAAAAAAGCGTTATTCATTATACTTTTTACCACTAGGAGGGGTCGGTGGTAAATAAAACAGTGGAAGAATTCTCACAAATTGTTTCACGAGAAAGAGAGCGAGATAAAGTGATAAATACATACATATATATAACTTAGCGCGTTGTCTTGATTATCCTATTTGTGCAACCCTCAAATTACGTCAGCAAATGAGGTTGTTTTTGGTCGTATTTTTAGTTTGAATTGTGACGCCTAATAAGCATTATTGCCTAATTGTCCAAGAGCTTCGAAACTATTCAAAGTTACGATTGGGTACTTCTTGGTGACAGAAAACAGGAAAATGAAAATGTAATAGTAAACATTCACTTAGTATTTTAAATGTTGGTGGTATTTCTGATTTATTACAATTGATACCATTTTTTTATCACTTTGTGTGCCAACGGTAACAATTCGAAACATTGATCTCAGATGTCGCAAAAATATACTTGGGCTCAAATATATGTATACTCTTTTGGCAGGATCAAGTACAAATGAATCCCGTTTAAAATTAATTACCGGGATCCCGGTATTCCTGTATGTCCCAATCCCGGAATTGCCAACAGTAACAGTACACTATATCCCTCTCCTCCTCTCCTCAGAAGTACTTTACTATAATCGGGAATGACAAACCCATCAACTTTTCCGAACAAACTAAGCTAGATTGATTGGGCTCTCTCTATATAAAGTTCTAAGTTTCTAAGGCGGCTCTGCTGGCCTGGGCTCATAAGAAGTAAAAGTAAAAGCATTATGTTCCTCCCGAATCCCCTGTTGAGCATTACTACTTAAAACGCCCATTCTTCCTTCCAACCGGATTCAAATGAGTGATTGGGCTCCAAACAATGAATCCAGCCAAATGTATCACGGTCCACAATTCAGGCATTACATGGTAGGGCAAACCACAATAGGCTTTCCCGTGTGAGGTACATCTGTCAAAAATTATGAAGAGGGCGTGGCTCGCTTCTAATAATACGGCACATTAGTCCGTGACAAGATAAAAGAGAACGAAAACACGGGCTCCTGGTTGCCCAAAAAAAGTATCGATTTTTACCCATAAAGTAGAGTTTTGTTGAAAACAAATATTGATTTTTGCCGGGATCTATATTTCCTCATGTGCATAATTCATTTTGGACTAGAATCTGTATTTTTTGGTTGAAGATATATTAAGTTAAATAATTTTAGTTGATACATCCCAAATTACTACAAGCATTTAAACCTAAATCTAGTAGAGAGCCTAATCAGCTAATCATAAGCACTGCTCCAAACCACAACCACAAGGAGTCAGGCGTCAGGCGCTTGACTAAGCTAATGTAATAGGCTAAAGCCATTAAATTAAACCTACAGCTTAATCAAGGTCTACATGAATTAATAAACATGAATAAAAGTTTCTGTATCCTTAAAATAGAGTGTATTGCAATTAATTCAACGAAATGAATTGAAACTAATAGGCGGAATTACTGAATTCTGGTTACTCAGACTTGTAGTCAAAATACAAATCCGAAACCGAGTCAGTCCTTCCCACCTTTCCGTTTTCGTACTTTGAATTCTGCGTTCAACCGTACAAATGAATTCTGAACATTTGGCCAGCGGTAAAAAAAAAACGCTTACACATCAGATCTTACTGTATTTAAAACGCCCAAGAAATAAATTTAATTTAAAAAAATTAATTTAATATTAGTGCTGCCAAAAAATATAGAATTGTACCCGATACAGATATTGGACACAAATCTATTTAGTCGGGTTATACGGGATTCATATTCAATACTAAACCTGAGTCATATTCTTTGGCTAACATTTAGATTCCCATATTTTTGGGCACACTTAAATACGCGTTTAAATCATTTAGGCTAATTTTCGCAAAATATATTACAGGCTCAACCTTTCCTCCACTGAAGGATGACGCTGTTCGGGTCTACAGCATGCGGTTCTGTCCCTACGCCCACAGAGTCATCCTCACAGGCCTCGCCAAAGGGATCCAGTAAGGGGATTCGCAATATTTTTGCAAATTATCACACACACACCTTCTTGTATTTATATAATTCAATAAACCATTTTCTAGCCGAATTCTGTTCGGCGTCAAAACTAATATTTTACTCAGGGTTGGAAAAAAACGTTTTTTTAAATTAAAAAAAAAACAGTTTTTTATTGTTTGTTTTGTTGTTGTTTTTTTTTTTTATAAAAAACGTTTTTTTTAATAGCAAGCACAAAAACCGCTTTTTATAGTTTAAAACATGTTTTTTATAAATAAAAAAAAACCTTTTTTTTTAAAGAAAAACATAAAACAGTTTTTTATCATTTATTAACAATATACTATTATATTTAGTCCAGAACGCCCTATCTCTATAACCCACGATGACTTAAAATTTGCGCAAGCA
>JAQFZY010000439.1:0-28024 GCA_034696285.1 Hypogastrura burkilli | reverse complement strand
AAAATGAGTTAAATTTTTGCTTTAATTTCGGTCAAAGTAAGTTGGTGTCGACCTAGTTTTTTTTTCGGGGAAAAATAAGAATATCTACGGTGAGACTAATAATAAGTCTAATATTAATGGGCCGCCAACAAAGAGGTTCATCCACTTCGGTATAACCGTATCAGCAAATAATTATTTGGAGAATTTCACAAAAGCTCCACTCATCCAGACATGACCATTAGCATGGATTTCTGGTCCATTTTCATCTCACCGAATACCCCAATAAAATAAAATGGCTTAATAAGCCACTGCCCGTTCGCTTCTGCTCAATTCTCCAGAACGGGCTTTATATTCCGTGACCTCAAGTGGTCTAATAGGAAACGGGCCGCGGATTCATTTACTACCCTTCACCGTCTTAATGTCTAAGATTGGGATATTATCTTGACTCGAAGAGAACCCTTTTAGACTTAATGTTTTTTTTAATCTTCTCCAAGCTGCAATACGCGTTTCCAAATGTTTTATACTTTTTACTACTAAACCTTGCCCGGAGCCAAGTGATAATAGCAAACATTTTTGACTACTTGGGTGGTACAACGATATACTCTGGGTCATTATTACTTTTATATTGCTTCTTTTAAAACACTGTTTTTGATTGAATAAAAGGTATGTTGAACACTGTTTTTTATTTAACACAGAATATGTTTTAAAACAATGTTTTTATTTAGTCAAAAATGCTTAAAACATGCCAACCACGTGCTGTGCATTAGACGGGAAACCCATCTGTGTACCTAGAGGGAAACCTCGGCCTGGTCGGTTGAGGGTCCCTCGACTAGCTGTGCATGACTAAGGAAAGTAAGAGTTACTCTCGACAATGTTTTGAGTCCGTAGGTAAAATAATGTCGGGTAATTTTACTTTGAGACAAAAAGAATGAACGTAAAAGTTAGTCTCGGATATTCCACTAAGAACTAGCCAACTAGCCCGCGCTAACGCGGAACGACTAACTACGTCGTCTAATTATTTCTAGGGTACATGGACCACCATTATCAGCAGTTCAACTCAAACAAACACACTCATGGCCCATAGAAATAATTAGACGACGTAGTAAGTCGTTCCGCGTTAGCGCGGGCTTGTTGGCTGGTCAAAGTAAGATTTTAAACCGGTAATACATATTCGACTAAAATATGTGTCAAACCACAGATTTCTGAATTAAGTGGCTTGGGCCGGAGCTATTCCAAGCCATATAAACGCGTAAATATCCAATACAAAATACAATACGTGTTGGTAACTGGAGTTTTTATGTTTGCCACTATGGAAATTGTCGGGCTGAGTGTCACATTTCCCGACATTCGGCAGGATACCGTTCCCCGTCCCGTGCTCGAGCTTCTGCCAGTCTTTTTAATCTCTGGATTTGACCAAATGGCCTGGGAGTTAAGAATGTAGATTTGCTTGACAATTTACTTAAGTTAACAGAATAATGAACTTTAAGGCTGCGCAGAGTAGTACGTCAGTCAGCGTTTTCAGTTCTCAATGAAGGGAAAGTGTGAGATGTGTTTCGACTTCAGGCTCTTTTCTTCGCTTTTTAAAATGACGTTGGAATTTGGCGTGATCGGGTCCTTCGGCAGGATCCCGTCCCGATCCCGAGCCTCTGCCACAGCCGTTTCTGGATTTGATCAAATAGGTTGGGAGCTTGAAATGTAGATATACTTGATCACTCAAGTGAAAAGATAAATTAACTTTAAATAGCAGAGCAGTACGTCTGTCCGTGTTTTCAGTTCTCAATGAAGAGAAAATGTGAGATGAGCTTCGGTTGCATTTTGTTTCGGTTTGACTTTTCCCGACACTTCTGTTGGTTGTGCAGTGTAGCAGTATTTAGTGTAGCAGTATTCAGTGTACACTCTGACGTGTCAGTGCCCCTATTGTTACTTCAAATCCCCCTAACAACTAATGCTAATGCCCCCTTTTGTTTATAGTTTTATTGACGAACGGGCAAGAAAATAATTATGCGTAAGGCTATTCTTAGTAGAATAGCCTAACATATAAATATTTTCTTGCCCGTTCGTCAATAAAAGTATAAACAAAGAGGGGGCATGTGCACGTTGTTAGACTGACAGAGGCTCGAGCTCGGGACGGGGGACGGTATCCTGCCGAATGTCGAGAAATGTGACACTCAGCCCGACAATTTCCATAGTGAATCGGGCAAACATAAAAACTCCAGTTACCAACACGTATTGTATTTTGCATTGGATATCTACGCGTTTATATGGGTTGGAATAGCCGCCGCCCAAGCCCCAAGCCACTTAATTCAGAACTCTGTGGTTTGACATACATATTATTAGTCGAATATGTATTACCGGCTAAAATCTACCTTTAACTAGCCGACAAGCCCGCGCTAACGAGGAACGACTAACTACGTCGTCTAATTATTTCTAGGGTGCATGGCCAATGGGTGTATTTTAATGAGCTGCTGATAATGGTGGTACATGCACCCTAGAAATAATTAGACGACGTAGTTAGTCGTTCCGCGTTAGCGCGGGCTTGTTGGCTAGTTACTACAATAAAAGCGCTAACAGGCGTTGTCCGTTCGTCAATAAAAGTATAAACAATAGGGGGCAGGGTAGTTGTTAGGGGGATTTGACTTAAGAATAGGGGGCATTGGCAAGTACATGTCAGAGTGTACACCAGTAAGGCGATCTTCCTGACTAAACACTGCTACACTAAATACTGCTACAACAAGACAAGCAACAGAGGTGTCGGGAAAACTCAAACCGAAGCACATCTCACACTCACACTTCCTCTTTATTGAGATCTGAAAACACGGACAGATGTCCTACTTTTTAAAGTTTATTGTTCTGTTCACTTGAGTAATCAAGTGTATCTACATTTCAAACTCCCAAACTATCGAATCCAGAGACTGAAGATATTGTTGTGCTGTAGCAGAGGCTCGGGGTCGGCCCGGGATCCTGCCGAAGGCCGAAAAATGGGTCACTCAGCCCGACAATATCCATAGTGAAGCGGGCAAAATATAAAAACTCCGGTTACTAACACGTATTGTATTCTATATTGAATATTGCCGTGTTTATATGGGTTAGAATAGCCCCGGCCAAAGCCACCTAATTCAGAACTCTGTGGTTTTACATATTATTAGTCGAATATTGTATTACTGATTTAAATCTTCCTTTGACTAGCCAACAAGCCCGCCCTAACGCGGAACGACTAACTACGTCTTCTAATGATTTCTAGCGTGCATGGGCCATGGCTGCCTTTGTTTAAGTTGAACTCCTGATAATGGTGGTCCATGCACCCTAGAAATAATTAGAAGACGTAGTTAGTCGTTCCGCGTTAGCGCGGGCTTGTTGGCTAGTGCTTAAAATAAAACTTGATGTCGGAAATGAATGTAGAAGTCACTTTGAATGTATTCGGAGTTTTGGCTACTGTGAGAGGTCAGGGGGGCATGGCAACCAAAGAAAAAAATATTATACTCTCGCCCAAGTAATCGAGAAAGGTCACAGATGGACTGACAGACAGACAGACAGACGATGGACAGACATGCTCGATCACAATAGCTTACTCCGCTTCGCAAGCCAGCGCTTGCAGGCAGAGTACGCTAATAATGGATTTAAATATGAGATTTTTTGTTGCCTGAATTTGGTTTCCCAAGTTGACCAGTCACCAGTCAGTATGCATACTGTCCAATTTCTAAAACAATATTCAAAATACGTATTACACATATATGTAAGTCGTAGTACATAGTGCTTGCTTGCGCCAGTAAAGAAGAAGGTAACAGTTATCCACAATTTTCTCACAATACAAGCACATGTGGGGGATTTTGAATCTCGTCGACTTTGCGTTTCATGTAAACGTTAGGTTTGGTGAAGTTATGCCACCGGTAGAGTAAGATTAGGTTCTGTCAACGCTAACGCTAGGATAGGTTTCCTACTTCATGAAAGGTTATGTGATATTTAGTCCTATTAAAGGATAAAAGAATGCGAAGTCTCGATCCGGTGGTGTAAAAAGAATTGTAGGACTTATTCTATTTAGTAGAAAATATTTTCGTCATTTTAGGCTTCCTTTTATGTGGATCCGAATCCATGTGCTCTTCTTAATAAGGTATAAAATCCGGAATCGAGCGTGGAATCCTTTCATTCATCACTCTCATCATTCACTCCAATACGCTTTTCAAAAAAGGGAAACCAACAAGGCATCTCAATATGTCTGGTAGTGGGGGTGTAGGCTGGAGTGGAGGCCCGGGTCCAAGGAATCAGCCGCTCGTTCCCAGCGCAGGGCCACGCATCAGGAGAGAAAATATTGAACGAAAATTCTAAACGAGAGGAGCGGTGAAAGGAGTTCATCATAGTCCGTGAAAATCATATAAGAACTGATTCACAATTTAGGATTTATTTTATAGGGATCTGCAGAAAGAGCTCAAAACATGGGGGTGGAAGGCGGAATCACATCTTCCGAGCAATTGAGCATTTCCTAAATGGCCTACTCCACCTACGGCGCATTTCTTTGACGGAGTGCTTCTCCTAAGACCCACGCGCTTTATTCAAGTGCTTTATTGAAGAAATGAGTACCTAGCCTTCCTGGTACTACTACTGTAGAATTATTTTTATAGCTCCCAGGAATTCATGACTCGGCATGCATCTTTTCACTAAGAATTGCGTAGGATGAAGGATAAATGCACATGTACAGCTTGATTTCGTGCAAATCTTTTGATTTGAGCAGTCTTTGGCCTTCCGCTGCCTTTCAATACACTTTGCGGGCTATTGCCTCTTGCGTGGACAAAAGTAAATCTGAATTGAGGGAGCAATTGTTGCGTTACCATGTGACCCGGGAAGCCGAGACGAGTGGATTTGTCTTTAGGTTTTGAGGTGGAGCAATAATGAAGACTCTTCTTCGAGATGAGCTTCAATTCAACCAACCTTAAGTAGAACAAGACACGAGTTTCATATGTGACATGATGAGAAAATGAACACGCTATAAATAATACTGAAATGAATGCGACTTGGTCGACCTTGTTCATTCTAAGATACCTACAGATACTACGATATATACCTCTTTCCCAAGGTGACAATTTTTGTAGTGACGCTAAGCTAAAGGTACTACCTTAAAATCAAGTTAGATTCTGTACTTTATTCTCTGGTTCGTTGAAGCAATTGTACAATTATATTGTATGTAAAGATTAAATACTTTTACTGTGTAACGAAAGAGCCTATTTTAAATATGGTATGCTGCTTTTTCTGCACTTTGAGGCTAATAGTAACATTTGGCCCTGAGTGACACCTTTATACTCCACACTATTCAAAGTGAAGAAAAAGAGCTCTAGAAGATTTGCTCCTTATGTCTAAAATCAAAATCAAATGGGGTTTGGGAGCCAAGAAGCATAAAAGCCCGGTGCGAAGAAGGCTGGGACTACTCTGCCTAATGAAATGGCGTACCTAATCAGTTATTTTTATTTGAGTCCGGCCCTACTATTTACTTCGGTTCGGTGGTTTACGGCCCCTGGTTCAATACCGAGGATACGTAGATCCAGAGGGCTGAGTTTAAAGCCATGGCCCGCCTCATCTATCTCCTTCTTCGGAGGGAATAAAATGGAAAACAATCAGGGTTAAAAGGATTACAGGCTCCATCCATAATGTAGAGACGAGAGCCTAAAAATATAGGCAGGTCCCAGCAGTTCGAGATTAAGGCACATGCACGGATCACCGGATCTTGACAATTCTCACTCAGGGTTCCCTTATGTATGAATTTATAAAGAAAACGATAAGATACTTGGAAATAGGCCAATTCATATTTTAGAGAGGCCAACTGCAATACATCCACAGGGAAATGATGGATGGGATGGTGGTGGTGGGCAGAATACTAATTCTGTGACTCTGGAGAAAGCCGACTTTCTCCATGGCATCAATCCATTTACATACAATACGTACATGTAGCTTCTATTTGTATGTAGTATGTATGCTAGTAGTATTATGCATGTACATATGTATCTGTATCTATTTTCTATGCATGTATGCATTTTGTATTCAAGTTAATCGAAGTCAGGGACCAAATCAGTTCGTGGAAGAACACTAATATTCCCATTCAGCCACTAATCAAATTGCGACTAAAAATAAAGCGGCTATACATGCTACTCTATACGTTTGGAAAAAATGAATCCCAGTAGGTGACCAAATTTATACACAACAGCCGAATCCGGATCTTAGACATATTATTGTTAGAATCACAGGAAATAATACAGCAAATGTGAGAAGAGCTTGGGTTTCCAACTGTTCCGTTTATTCATTCTATACCTACATATGTACTGGTGTGGTATGATCTGCGGACTCCACTTGAAGATACAAGGACGGGCACTATCGGCACGTTGGGACTACTTCCTGAAGCCTATGGACATGGACACATATGTTCGTCGTGACCTGATACGGGCACGCACTAGGTACTCAAATACAGATAAATATATCGTGCTAACAGAAACTACGGATTAAAATACATAGCTTAACGTTGAGTACACAGAATATAATATTTCCTTATTCTTAAGCTTACGCTATTAAAAGGGGAAATCGAGAGTTAGGTATAAAATAAAGCAAATAAAATTAGCTTACATCTAAAAAGTCATACTTAAATCTATCACGTCTTATTCACAGATACTATGTAAATGTATAATGTACATTTTTATTATTGCTCTCGAGTTTCCATGAACTCTGACTGATTAGTTATATAAAAGCTCATTCCACACCAAAAGTTTGGACGCATGGTGGGAGCGAGATCGAGATTCTGAGTTGGTTGCAAGCAAAAAGGCGGTTTGAATAACATTTTTGGGTGACGAGTATCCTCCCATCAAGCAAAAATGCACTTGCACGGAACGGTTATAAAGGAGAAAAGCGGGATCTGTGTTGGTTAGGGAATTAAGGTAGAACGGGTTTAAAGGAGAAAAGCGCGATCTGTGATCTGTTGTGTTGGTTAGGAAATTAAAGTAGAAGTGGGTATAAAGGAGAACCAGCGAGTCTGTGTCAGGAGAAGAAGTCGGGTAGAAAGGAGAAGAACGGGGTCTGTGTTGGATAGGAAATTAAGGTAGAAACGGGTAGAAAAGAGAAAAACGGGATCTGTCTTGGATAGGAAATAATTGTACCAGCGGGTGGAAAGGAGAAGAACGGGGTATGATGGGTAGGAAATCAAGGTAGAAACGGGTAGTAAGTAGAAGTTCGGGGTCTGTGTTGGGTGCGAAATCAAGGTAGAAACGGGTAGAAAATAGAAGAACGGGAACGGGGTCTGTGTTGGATAGGAAATTAAGGTAGAAACGGGTAGAAAAGAGAAAAACGGGATCTGTGTTGGATAGGAAATAATTGTAGCAACGGGTGGAAAGGAGAAGAACGGGGTCTGTGATGGGTAGGAAATCAAGGTAGAAACGGGTAGAAAGTAGAAGAACGGGGTCTGTGTTGGGTACGAAATCAAGGTAGAAACTGGTAGAAAATAGAAGAACGGGAACGGGGTCTGTGTTGGATAGGAAATAATGTTAGAAACGGGTAAAGAAAGGAAATTACAGAGTGGAAACTTTTATGCGTAGAGGTAAGTGGAAAGTGGGGAAGGAAGAATAAACAGGTTGAACTATATGTAAAGATAGTGACGGATGTTATGTAGAAACAAATTGAATTGGTAAAAATCACGAAAATAGGAAATCTACGAATGAAAGTTTGAAATGAAACATAAACGACACTGTGATATGCAAGATAGAATTATGTATGGTAAGTAGGGGTACGACGCCGACTAATCCCCCGTTCGTAGAACGGGCTTTTTGCTAGTGCAAGAATACATACCGCGGCACGACAGCAAACATTTGGTGTGAATATCTAGCCCGTCGTGGAGCGTGCCATTCAAAATATCGCTTTTTTGGCTGCGTGGGAAAATCGCACACCATCTATCTGCGTCCAAATTTTTGGCGTGCAGTGGGCTTAATAGAATCCACACGTACTGACCGAACGTTGTGTGATCCTTTAGCATGCTTAAGTAGTTAACCATCACCTTGTCTACGCTAAAACAGACCCTGACTTAGTTCCAGTTCGAGTTCCGCTACCATCTAATTACACACATACACGAACTAAACACACTAATTATTAACTAGATGGATCTCTAAACTATCACATTGATTGCAAGGATTACGCAACGAAAGAGGAGCTAATGTTTAGAATACAAGAATTGGACTACAACTCTGATTGCTTACCTAAATGGAATACCTACAAATAGTAGTATTCGATGTGACGGAAAACTGAGCCTTGCACGCTATTTTCACTACTATTGTAGTCCTATGCCGAGGCGAATACTGACACTCATTACATCACGTTTAGTCCTATTTCCGTAATTGATAGTATTAAAAGATAAGCCCACTGGGATTGGGGCTGACTTGGGCTACAGAGGAACATTACACAGTATGAGAATACTGAACTCATCCTTGATCCAAATCCAGAATTCCCTACAGATTAAGGAGTAACTTCCCCTTCATTCCCATATTCAATAATACCATTCTGTTTTGAGCATCTCACACTATTTGTATATGTCAGGAGAGACTGAAGGTTCAAGTGGTATTAACTAATGTCTTCTCTTATCCTATTTTTAATACAGTTGCTTTATCCCTAAGTCAGGAACTAAAAGAAGGCACTAAGCTAGGGCATGCTGTTCTCCTGCGCGAAAGCAACGTACGCCATACTTTTTCCAAACACTAAATATACGTCCTGTGTCATTTGGTAGGATATGTTGTAGGGAAAAGGCTAATTAACATTCGCAATATAGTAATATGTGTAAGACAAACTACAATTCAACAATACGACTGAGCGTAGATTCGATTTCGATATTAGTCTTAAGCAAAAAAGACCTCGGAATATTGTCTTGGGTTGGTTAGATACTATTCCACATCCGTAAGGGAAATTCCACGATTTTCACTAAAATACATTTCTACCCGAGAAAGCCTTACGCAAGTGAAACAGCTAGTAGCGGTTCTATGTAGATACAGTAAATCAATGTTCCAGGTTTTAGATATCAAAATAATACACAATTAACGTCAATTATGTAAAGGTATACGTACTCGTTTAGCTTATATTCATTAAGCTTATGCTGAAATTTAGATGATACCTACTACCTACTAAAATACTGGAGATTACGCACGCTCTTGTAATGGTTAACGAGAAACAGATCTACTGTTTGCATTGACTCAAATTTATATACATATGTAGCAATACTTACTGTGCATAGGATGGAAGAACTGAAACCAGCAGGGCATCTGGCAGTAACGTAACACTAAACAGTCAGTACTCAGATAATAAACACGAAGCATTGGAACAAAGAAAATTACTAGGTACTAAACCATGACCAAACTATCTGCAGCACCAAACCTATAGTTCGCTGTATGTACACATTGTTTGCACAGCAATACAAAGGACAAGCCGGTTTTGGTAGGGACACTGCGCTTCCAAATGTTCATGTCTGTATAAAAGCTTTTTGCGAAAACAAAACAAGTCGATTTTATGCATACCTTACCAGTTGTAGTTTTAAACATGCATAATTTAAAATATCTACGCCCAAGTGTGCCAATAAAATATTGACATTAATTGCAGATTAAATTTATCGGCTTAATGTTTTTTTTGTAAAATTCGGACACTACGTAAAGCACTTTCCAAATCAGATCTCACCCGTCAATCTTTCCGAGAATTGCGATAGGTAGACCTACGTTACGTCAAAATGTGAAAGTAAAATATTCAAATACTGCTACAAACTTGTTAAAACTTTGCCAAAAATTGCAAAGAAAAAAAGGAATGTTTCGATGTTCGGTAAGTCTATCAGCTGCGCCCCTACAAATCAATGATGAGCGACTTGCAGTTTCGTTTTTTACCCTCCAAGAGCCGGAGTTCGCCTAAATCCTCTTCCCGCATCATCTCAGTCTCTTTTTTCGCTTGCGGTTTAAAAGTGTCCCGGAGCTTCTTCGGATGCAAATAGTTTGCTCCTATGCTTTGCATTCCGCGAGCTAGTTTCCCTAGTGGGACCAGGACTAAGTCCTTCTTAAACGGAGGATGGCCGGTAGAAGCATTCTGCGCGAATCGCTGGAAAGGATTATTACTCCGAATAATAGCATTGTCGCTATGAGAGCCCTTCATTGTATTGCCTACTGCGCCACACAGGTCCTGCTCAGACGTGGATCGGACCCCTTCGCTTGGTAAGGGCATCAACTCAGAAGTAAACCGTCCTATCGGGACAGCCTTGGCGCTCTCACTTCCTAAGACCTTTGTCACGTCCTCACTGGAGCGACTAATTCGCTTCGGAATCACGGAAACGGGCAGAAGGAGAGGTCCTTCTAAGATGGGCTCCTCAGTAATTTTAATTTCGGGGGTTATTGGTCTCCGGGCGGCTGGAATGCCCAGAGAAGGGGTTGGAAGAGAGTGCCTATGTCGACTTAAGAGACTAGAGCCTTCGCTCAAACTCTCTGCCTTAAGACCGCCCAGCTGATCAGGAGACGAAGGTTGAGAGTTGGGTGAGCCGGAGCACGGTGTCCTTAGCTCAGTGTCACACCGAAGGACGAGACGACGCTGGAGTTCTGGTGTTAGAAGCGGTGGCGGAGAACGACTAGGCCCAGTTACATGGTGCGCTGAGACTGAGGATATTGCTAGAACACCACAGCTGGCCAAAACTAGGTCTCCACTCGTTAACCTCGTTTGGGAACCGGAACTTCCTTCAAGAATAATATTATTAGAAATCATCGGCTCGTGCTCCTCCCCGGATGAATTAAATCCAACACTCAATGATGGATCAATGGTTGTCAATATCTGGTCCTCAGCGTATCCTCCTGGAAGAAGCTTCTACAAATTAAAATAACAATATTCACCCTTTTTCGTTTTTCCTCAATTATGCAAAAAGGTGATGGAGGGTTGCCACACGCAAATGGAGGGACAATGTTTAGACTACGTTTCTGGAACAGAGGAGGAGGAGTCATGGAACATAGAGGGTACATATGGAAACGTTCTATGTAGGCAAGGAGGAACTGGTAGTGCGTGTTTTGTGGAGGTTTATTTCGTGTTAGGATCACTATAGGAATTTGGACGGTTAGATAAGGTATGGCATACACGATTTGCAAGGCTAAGATAATACACAACACCGACAACGACGGTTTACCTTCGGGATCCCAGTTACGCTCTCAACGTGTGTTGCCACGCCAAGTCTTCCGGATTCTCGCTTTGCAGCCACATCAGCAGCAGAGGCTCGGCGAAAAAACCTGGGCTTGAATCTCTCAAATGATGCGACGGTGGAGACTGGGTAAGAAACCAAGAAATTCAGCCGTAAGTATATATGTATGTACTTGTAAGTACCGTAACTCATTCATTCCCTATTACACAGACTGAAAAACTAACTTCTCTTCGGCCGCCCATTGTCACTTCCACTATCATTTTCAGGACCTCCGAAGCCGCTAAAGTAGCGATGGACCCAAGATGATGTAGGTGTTGTGTTCTGTTTGTGGAAAACCCGCGGTGGTAGGACCGCAGTCTGAGTCAATTTAACTTTGTTTCCATGAGCACTTGCGGCAGATTGAACTGTATCGGCAATCATTTTGAGTGCCTCTACATAGTAGATTAATACAAGAAGCAGTGCATTCAGTTTTTTGTGAAAAATAGTTTGGTACGCAGAAAAGCAGTAATTATTGTACTTACCAAACATCTCCTCCGGGTGCTGGATTGGAACACAAACATTATTGAAAAATCGGACATTGGAAGATCGGAACTGATGGAAGTAGTTCTCCTTGTTGTGTATATAATTTATTCGTAGACTGGGTACTGTGCCTGCCTGAGGAGCATTGCCTAGCCCGACCACGGTCCAAAAGCTGCCGGGCTGAATGAGGGGCTCAAAGCCAATCTCGAGTGAATGAATGGCCCGGAGATGGACTTTCTCCGTTTCCGTTATAGCATCCATTGTGCAGTCGTACCTAATTCAGAATAATCATTTCATAAGAAAACTACTTAAGGCATCTCAGTATCTCGCCTAATAATTAACAAAGAGCAGGGTATCGTACTCAGTGACATAGTAGTGGTGCTCGGTTACAACAAAGATTGCATCAACATCGATAGTATCAGGATCGTTTTCTCTGAAAAGAGAAGACAAACTTTGATCAAGTGAAATTCACACGCACTTGTATGATTTATAGCTTTTAATAAAATTGTTTAACCATACTTGGCATTCACAAGGCCCCATGAACCAAGAACTACGTCGAACTTTGGAAGGATACACTTCTTCGCGTCTTCTATTACCATTTTAATTTGCTCAGCAGTGTTCTCTCTTTCTTCCCCAGCCTTCTCTCCATCCAAATCATCTTCTGTAATGTTCTTTCGAATACCTAAGCCACAATACAGTCAGCTCAATTACAACATACAACCATAAAAATTAATATGAAATAGGACGAAATTATGGGCCTATGTATAAAGTAGAGGAATATTACCTAGCATTATATCTAGAGCGGCTTGACGGCTTGCATCCCGGAATCGATTGAGATAATATCTGACGTGAATCGCAACGTATTGTATAAAACCCAGGTCATGACTTAGCAATTAAATAATATAATTGTACATTTAGACTACACGTACCGATTAGCGGAGTTTATGCCATCTTTAAATGCTCCTGCTATTCTACGCTCTCCGGTCCTCGTATAGTCACTCTAGAAAGAAAGTTGTGGTTTAGAGTTATCAAATCTTAAATCGGCCTCCGTAAACATAATTTATCTATTAAGTAAGAGTTCTATACCTTCAGAGCATTTGTTCCAGCATACTGCTTACTGATCGTGTCTCCATTATTCGCCCACATACTTTGTAACTTTCGCTTGACCTTCTCTGATAAGCCAACCTCCCAATTGGCTAAGAGCCCAAGCTTACTCATTTGAAGACACAGAATGTGTTTGCCCAGGAGTGTCTGGACACATTTTCAAAACCTTGAAGGTGCTAACTCCTCTGACTAGTATATTTAGGAGGAAGGGGGCCGGTATAAACATTGTAGGTATAAGCTTTGCTAACCTGCACTACGTTGGTTCTGTCAAGGCAGTCGACACAATTAATACGACAAACTCCACTCTGCTTTTGTACCACTCCGTAAGTGTCAACCCAGCAGTAATTCATTTCTTTTAACTTCTCTTCCAGTTTGTCTATTAAAAACTGAACATTCTCGAAATGCATCCCACGGCTGTAATCAATACATGTATATAGTGCAAATTATACACTTCTAGAATCATTGAATCATTCTGTCTGAACATGTCAGGAAAAAATTAACATACCAGTGTTCATGGAAATCGAATGTGAAATAAGATATGTCTGGTGAATTATGACGGAGAACATTAGATAAGTAGGCATCTCCCAGCACCTTCTCCTTTCCATTCTTCTCAACTAGATTGACAAGAGCTAGCGGCCCATACGTTCCTCCTTCTTCTTCGATGTGCTTACGAAACGCGGAATAATTTTCCTCTTCACCTGAAAACACACACATAATATTTATCTCGTATCTTCATCTCTTAAACGCATCTTGGGTTCAGTTAACCCAGTCAACTAGTAGACTATAATTGAAACCTGAAACAAACACAAATAATAGCAGTCATTCCCTTTTATTAGGAGGGTACTTACTTCCGTCAAGCCGAGGCGGAGGGCGGTAACGAAAGCCGGGTTGACTCCAAAACACAGGAATAGATCCTCTCGTCTGGACGAAAGAGAGGATGTGCTTTTTGAAAATCATTATTTGCTCTGTCTCAACATAATTGGCTACTTTCCCGTTCTCATCAATTCCACGCCGGAGGTATCGAGTCCCTGCCCGAAATCGACTTCGTCTTGAAATAATCCAAAGGTCAATGTCTGCACGAACCTGTGTAAATGAATTCAACTTGATAAAGAGATACTGAAAGAAGGCAAAACTGTTCTAAAACTTGGTCTATAACCTTACCGTAATGACACCCGGGCCAATCGGATCAAACAAATGATCAATGTTGCACCGCTCAAACTGAATGAAGCCCTGCATTATTGGCAGTATCCATTCATCCAGTCCGGCATCCTGAATTATAACCGTCCGGCATAAAAATTTGAGGTTAGCTTGGCATTTAAACCTTAAATAGCCACAGAAGCAGAAATACTTATCAAATTATTATTGACTAGCAAGAAGCCCGTTCTACGAACGGGGGAATAGGCGGCGTCCTACTTTCCATCCATTATTAATGACCGTTAGGGCATTTATGGGAAGAGTAGGGTATGTCTGTCCGTCTATCCGTCTGACACCTACTGGAAAACGTAAAAGAGTTCAAATTTGCCGAATTTTTTTTTCATAAAGCGGTAACTAGTAGGAACATAACTAGGTTCACTATTAATTTTTAATTGTCAAAATGCTTCTTGTTCATTTAATTTCTAAATAAAACATCTGGATTTGCAGTGAAATCAGCTTATTCTCTCTTCCCACTGCTCCAATAAGGCTCAGTAAGCTCAAACCAGCTACACACTTGCCGTATGTTATTAACGGTAAAGGCAGAAAGTACACAGAAGTATAATCCGGCCCGCTGTTGAGCACTTTCCGTCTCATTATTTCAAAGTGTTATCCAGCCCATATCTATGCTTTATGCCACTTGAGTCTGAGACGTGTCATAATTTTTTTGCTTGAATTGAAGCTGAAGCCGGGGCTCTACTGTATTGCAGTAACCTACACATGTAGTATTGACGGTACACTCATTGCAAAAATAAAACTATAGTAGGTGTCACCTTTCACTTAATACTAAGAAAAAATTTTGAATGTACAGATATTCCCATTTAGCCTTTCCAATCATCTTAGAACCACCTCAAATTAGATCCAAAACACGCCCCTAATGGTCATTGTTTACATGCGTTACAACAGTTTATTATATCTTGCCCATTACAGTATTTGCCGTCTATATTTCATTTGAAACTTTTCTTCGTTCATTTTATATTTTCACGATTTTTACCCATTCAACGTGTTTCTATACAACATCTGTCGCTATCTGTCCTTATTGTTCTACACGTTTATTCTTCCTCCACCTTCCATTCACGCATAAATTGTTAAGCACCCTTTTCTCCAACACAACTGCGGTACATTCCTTTTTTACCCGTTTGTACTTAAATTTCGTGTCCACAATTACCCTTGCCTTTCTCCTTTTTACCCGTTTCAAACTTAATTTCTTGTCCACCACAGCCCCAGCCTTCTCCGTTTTCCCTTTCCACCCGTTTCTTACATTAATTCCCTATCCAGTGCAGATTCCACTTTTCTCATTTCTACCGTAGAGGTCACCTGTAACGTGACAATAAGCTTTAACATTCATCTACTGATCGCACAGAGCATTTACATGTGCTACTCGGCGTAAGTTAAATTCTCAAGATTCTTTGACCTTGCGCATCCTTGACACTTAGCGACGTCATTGCAGCGGTAGCGGTCACCTGTTACGTGGCATATAGCATTCATCTACTGAACACACAGAGCATGTTGATGTGCTATTCGCCATAAGTTAAATTTTCAAGATTCTTCGACCTTGCGGTTCCTTTTCACTTAGCAGCTTCATTGCAGAGGTAGCTGAGTCACCTGTACCTTACGAGTTAGCTGGCGAAGATTTTAAGCTATTATGCGCGTCCATAGCATTATTATTTAATACAGTTAAGCCGTTTCAAACGGACGGACGGACAGAAACTTCAAAATATATATATGATGATAGGAATCCACCAACTAAATGTAATTCATATTTATGATAAAACATTAATTAATTATCTGTACATGACATGAGACGAGTTTCAACGTTCACAGCCTCACGGCTAGAAACCAGAATTGACTTTTTGTGACTGCTGCGTCGAATTTATGGTGCATTCACTAACCAGATATATAGATTTCTTCTGGTTTATTGATTTATTCAACACATTACGCCAAGTCATTACCTTTTCTTGCATCAGATCGCTCATCATGTAATGGTTCCAGAAAAATCTAGTATCCGCTATATACCAGAGAGGAAGGTGATGTTGCTTATCTGTTTTCTCCGGAGTCGAAACGCTACGTTGGACTGAGCTGGTGAGATCATAGTGTTCAGAGTAGTAGAATGAATCCGCTTCAGAAAACATTTTTCCAAATTCATCCAACATTCGTCTCTCAACTTTATCGATTCTGTAAATAAAACATAGTATATGATAGGTAGTCAGATATTTGTTGAATTCTGTCTACACTATAATAAAGTAGGTAGTACAATGAGCCTCTTCATGTTATAAAAGATCGTACAATTTTACATTTTGACACTAACCGCTCAGGTCTTTTAGGGGGAACCACATGTTGCTCCGACCCACGGGGAGCCGCAGGGGTTGGCTTGACTTTAAGAAGAGCTTTAGTTCCTACGATTTCTGACGTGGTTGTAATTATAGGATTAGCTGGGGCCTCCCCGGAACCTCGTTGCTTTTTGTGATCCTTATGGCAGGGTTCAAGGAGGAGCTCCGTGTCACTTTCTAAGGCGACAGTTACTACTGAATCGATTTTATAAATATCACAGCCTCGCAGTGTTCCAACGAGCGTTCGTTGCCGGATGAAAACAAGTCTAGGCTCAGCACCTGAGATCGATGATAGGCGATAGGTAATGAATAGGTCGGACGGGTACGGGTATAGTTAATGTAGATATACAAATAAATATAGAGTACTAAAATATTGAATTTCCATTAATATAAAAGGTACTATATTAAACTCACTTTCTCCGAACTGTAGTTTACCAATAAATCCGTATACTGTCCCCAAGCAACTTCCACCTGTTGAGATAGGACTAACACCTGGAAGGCAATTCAGTTGTTTAAAAAATAGAAAATATTCCATTAGGGATAAAATGTGTGGAATGGGAGATCACCTGTCCTGCTAAGGAAGTGACCTGTATGTCGGTTTATCCACAAAGCGCTCGCTTCATTCTGAATAATGTAGTGGAAATCGGTAGAAAACAACTCCATCGCTACACAAGCCTTGATTTCCACTAAACCAAATACTCAACTCCGGAACTTATCTGTCCTAGGCTGGAGCTGGTAGATTCAATATCCATTATAAGATGACTAGAGACTGCAGAGATTAATACTCCTCAAATTCATACGTTCGTGTGGGATTCAGTTACGGGGGTGGTTTCAGGTTAACGTCATAACTATTTGCAAACACAGAAGTAAGGAGTTAGGTAAGAATAGTTAAACATGCTTACGCTTGTACAATTACACATGTCCCATGTGTATTTATACACTTATATGTAAACATTCCAACTACGTGCTATATTTCAAAATACTCAAGTACAGACCAAATATAAAGCAATACATCATAGAAAGTTGACACCGCTGCTGACAACAGTAACTTAGCCCAGGATTTGTTGTTGTCTAGCGGCGTCAGTCTCGATCTGTACCTTAGTGCCCTAATTGGGTCACCACTGTAGTGATTAGTCGTTGGAGCCCTAAGCTCTACCCTCACGGGTACACTAAAATAGTGTCATCACTAAATAGACACTTAGCTTTAGCTAAATATTCTCATTCGCTTTTGAGCCGGGGTCTGGCATCTGGCCGGGCTGATGGATGGTGCTGGTCGGTTCTCAAACAACAACAATCATGAATTAAGTATTCATATATACCCCATCCCGTTAATACCCGCCCGTCTGAGCCTTTTTAAGGCCGAAGGGCTAAAGTTCACCCCAAGTTAGGGTTAGTCGAAAGCCCTCGGCAAAAACTTGGAGCCAGAACGCCAAAAGAATACCCCACAGAGTTAGTCCTCAAAATATGTTCGCTGGTAGTGTGCAATATGTACTGTGTAGTCTGGGAAGAGGGCGAATGTGAACATAGTGATTATAGCTGGATAGTCAATCCTAAGGTACAAGGTGACATACTATGTAGGATAGGCTGTGAATTTCTTAAGGACCCCTTTAGAGACTCCTCACAGGTCCTGTATTATTTTTTTTTTGAAAACGTGTTTTATTTTTTAAATGGAGCTCTGCTACTTTTCCAGGATAATGACCTGGACTACGGATGTGGCCAGCATATAGCTTTTAGGGCTCGAGCCTTCCCTCGTGATCAAACTCTACAGGCCCGTATGATCACGACATAGTTTGGATGGGTTGACCTCAGGTGACATTCCTGGGTCACCGCTGGGTGACAGAGGGGTCAAATCAGGGGTCAGACCATATAGAAGCACTCAGTACGCGATTCATTTGATATGCCACATGCCATGGTGGAGTCGGATTGTCCTCGGTTGAACTTTCGGGGTCACCGGTGGGGGTCATGGGGGAGTCACGGGTGGGTCAAATAACGTTTTGCCTCCCATTTATGTGATCCTGAGGTGCAGACAAAACCATTAATGTGCGCAAGGCACAGTTTTTGAATATTTCATAAAAGGTCATTTTCCACTCACTTTGCAGTTTGCCCCCCCCGGAAGAGGTCAAGGAGTCACTTGTCAGGAACGTGCATTGGATTTTAATAATCTACGCAAAAATTTGAGTCTAGCGCCGTTTACCCCATGGTCGTACGTTGTTTCGCGCCAAAATGCTCATCGCCTGTGTTATAGAGATAGGGCGTTTTGGACTAAGTTTAATAATATATTGTTAAAAATACGGCATCAGAAAAGACTCGAAAGTCTCCTAAGGTGATGAGTCCCTTCAAAAGAATAAAACATGCGTTCCCATTGAAGGACTTCTCTTAAATTACGAAATTAAATAATAACATATTAAATACGATGACTTATTCGCCGTTGTTGTCTTTAAATCAGAATCCCAGTGAAAATATTCATTCCCCGCAAAATATACCTACGTAAACTTTCCAACGTCATAGATGCTAAACAAATATCACGAAATAATAAGAAAATGTTCTTGAATTTCAAAGTCAAAGTGTACTAAAACTCTTAGGAAAATATAGTATTTAAGTGGTGTAAAGCATCATAGATTCCCAGCAAACCTCAAGCCTCCATAAACCCTCAATTAGTGCAAAGTTTGATCAAGAAAACAGTTTTTCTGTATAAGAGACTAAGATTTAAATACTTATAACTTACACTTACCTAAAATGTATAAGAGAGATGACTGATGGAGTATCACATAGCCAAAGTACTGGAACTAGAATGATTGCTGGACTGACTGGAGTGCAAACGACAAATGCAGTGAAGTGACGAGTCTAATACATAAAATTAAATAGGAGACTCGAAACAAGGTTGAAAGAGTTGGTGGCACAAACTAACTGTTGGTTCGTTGTCCTGGTTTGGAAAAGGATCTTAATGATTATTAACTAGTTCTGCCCCCGATCAGATAGACTTGGTAAAACCAGGTAAAAGTATAAAGAACCCAATTATACATAGAATCAAAACATGACCACTGTAAATGTCAATGTGGGGTTTGGGAATGAGTGAGTGTGAGTGGGAGTATCACAACAGTTACAGAAGTAGCCCACTATTGACAAATCTTGAATTTTGCCCAGACTGAGGAACCAATCACGACCCAGCTATCGCTTTCCCGGCCACTCTCCGAACTTCATTTTCACTCTACTTTCACTCTGAGGAGGGTAGACGAAAATATGCCACCATAGATATTATCGTTGGTATTGACCATTTGGCTATTATTCGCTAATATCGTTTAGTTCGCTAATATCCAAATGCGACCGGTCGCTGCTGGTTACCTTAACCTATTGACAAGTGATCGGAGTTCAGTGTATCAAAGAGACAAGTGATCCCTCTGACTCTGAATTGTTTTTTTATCGAAAGATTATTTGTCGATATAGATTTTTGTATCGAAACCAGCTCATTGAGAAAACAGAAGGTATTCTCAAGAACTATGAATTGATGAACATATATACTGAAGATATTTAGTAGTTAACCAGTAGTGTAAAGAGCAAGGCTGTATTTAGGATCGGAACAATATTTTTGCACCAGCAAAAATATTACACATTTAGGAAACAGCTTCATATCAAAAATGTTACTCTTTTAGGGAAAAATATTACTCGCTCAGGCAAAAATATTACTGTTTCAGGAAAAATATTTCTCGGTTTTAGTTAGGTTAGATTAAGCAGCATTTAGTTAGGTTAGGATATTTGCAGATACGATTTTTACATTCTCAGGCGCGTTTATTATTCTTCATGAGGTTGTCACATTTTTTCATAAATCGGTAATATTTTTTCATAAAAACGTCACATTTCTTCCTGAACGAAAAATACAAGCCTTTAGGATCTAGGATTTCGGGAGAGGCACCAACATTTTAAATATATAAATACTGCCGGAGCCTGAGGCCGAAAGAAGGAGATGATCAAAACACAAAATGGAATAAGGTATTTTATTTTCCCCGAGAATGGAATTTCGGACTTCCTTCGACCTCTGTCACCTGCTATCAGTTCTCGCTCTAATTAAAATTTTACATCCTTGCATACTAATTTATTAGTTTATCTAATATTCTTTAACACCCTCACGTTAGTGAACAGTGAAATGCGAGTGCATCTATTATCATAGTTCATAGTGTATTTACTGTCTACTCCGCAACTGCGCAAAAGCAATAAGAAATGGAAATCTGCATCAAAATAAATATTTCAATTTCACACAAACATGTTATAACTGGGTTCATTTCCTCCCGTACTTTGCATTCATACACATTCGCCGAACAAAAAAAGCATCGATAAAAAATCCATAGACAATCAGAAATCGATCATTCCTCTGCCCGCCACGTGCATGGGGATTGGGGATCGCATATTGCTTCGATGAACTCCGGCTCCGACATATTCGGAGCTCTTACTCATAGCTCCGGCTCCAAGGGTTCGGAACGGAAATCCTGCTCCGGCTCAAACTCCGCTCCGACCCCGGAGCTGGAGACGGAGCCGACTCTGGGCAAAAGTAAACGGTATTATACTTATTCGAACCTATCTTTCTTTCTTTTTATTGCATTGAGGGTTTTAGCTGTGAGGCATCCAAATGACATTGGGCATTTACTCGCCTGTTCAATCATTTTACACAACATGTAACACTTTATACAGCTTATTCGTGTAAGTCGGCAGAAGAGGCAGCCCACGTTGTTTTATATACATTATGTTATATGTATATGTTCTTTCTTTTCTTTTTTAAAAGAAACTATATATTTCATGCTGGAGCTGTGATTTACCGCTCCGGCTTCGGGCGATTTCGGAGTACAAATTCGGCTCCGGCTCCGGCTCCGGTTCCGCTCCGACCCCGGATCCGGAGTTTTGGAGCACTATTATGATCGTACATCATGGGTGGTAGGTTTTAGTTTTAAAGACTTTCCAAAGTCCATAAACAATAACACCGAATTTTGACATTTTGAACGATTGGGTAAACGTTAAACGTAGACGTAGATTAAATACATCAATATATCAGACCTATGGATTTGATTGGCATTACTAAATATCTTAGTCCCAGTAGTCTGTGACCCTTCAGGATGCACGTAGGTATGTATGCTAATAATACGTAGGCTCCCTTTTACAATATTTAAGATATATTACGTATTAGGGAACGTCCACATATTACGTCACCCTCAAGGGGGGGGGGGTTCTTGACTTCGCGTGACGAATGTGTGACAAGGGGGGGCGGGTTTAAGGTATCTGTGACGTCACGCTGTTTCTGGAGGTTTTCGTTTATACTTGTGAGAATTTTTTTTAACGTCAAGATTGCCAAATGGGTTCATACCGTCCGTAAAGAATGCAAATTCCTTTTCCTGCCTACCTGCTTTCCGGGTAGGACTAGGGTAGACCTAAGCCCCAGTCAGCTCAGTAGGATACACTATGGTATGTTTCATATCTAGGACTAGGGCAGCTTTTACTAACTTGGGAATTAGGTTCATTAGATGCTGCGGCTCTGATTCAAACGATTGGAGGAGTAAAATTACCACAGTTAGCGTGGATATAGTACGTGGCAATGGGATTCTATTGAAATTAGAATTTATTTATTAATAATTAATGATCACCAAATACTGTAAAATCTTAATTCTGCAAATACTGTAATAATTACTGACATTATATATCATTTGAATTGGCAATTTAGGTATCCTTGTCATATGTGTTGTCACTTATTTCTGCTAAAAAAATAGTGTATCGTAATTTTTAAAACGTTCTGTCTTCGTGTGACATGTGTGACTAGGGGGGGGGCGATGTCTGAAAATTGGGTTTTCAGCGTGACGTAATATATGGACGTCCGCTTATTTTTATTACCTTTCGTCATTAATGCTGGCTAACACATTCCAGGAAACGAAAGGCTCAATATTAACACACTATCCGTATACGTGCTATTTGCTATCCTCTCTATTATGCACGTTAAAACCTCCGTCCGTCGATTTTAATCGTTCTTTAATTGGTCGGTAGCGGAAAGTGGGCGGAGTAATGACCTGATCAACTTCCAGAAAGCTGCCAGTGTTTACTAAAAAATAATAACAACGGGTCTCTCCGCCGCCGGTCTTCAGTCTCCCATAGCAACATACACAATTTGTGCGTATATGAATTATGTTTTAATGTCACAGTTGCAGATACGTGTACCGTATCTAATATTTCAGACGTGATATCAGACGTATTTAAATGGTAAATAGTGTTTCCTTATCACCATACTGCAGCGCTATGTCAGTATTTTTAAATTGAATGTGAAATAATAGGTTATTCACTTCGCATTGGGCTCATTACATTTGTAAACTGGTTATAATTTGAATACGATTGCTGTACAGCGTGCCAATACCAGTATTACCCTCAAGTTTCTTATCCTACTGGACATGCTTATCAGCGTTACATTGTTAAACAGGATCTTGTAAACCCGATTTGAATGGTAAATATGCATACGTGTACCGATATCAGACGTATTTAAATGGTAAATAGTGTTTACTTATTACCATAATGCAGCGCTATGTCAGTATTTTTAAATTGAATGTGAAATAATACGTTATTCACTTCGCATTGTGTTCATTACATTTATAAACTGGTTATAATTTGAATACGATTGCTGTACAGCGTGCCTATACCAGTATTACCCTCAAGTTTCATATCCTACTGGACATGCTTATCAGCGTTACATTGTTAAACCGGATCTTGTAAACCCGATTTGAATGGTAAATATGCATACGTGTCGCAGGTAATACGATGGAATTGCCCAGAAAATGTGATTGTTAGTTATGGAATCCTATGTTACGCACCAGAGCGGTGGTGTTGCGCACGAGAATTTCTGGTGCCGGGCCCTCTAGTTATACTAATGTCCATAGTAGCGTGTATTTGATCCGCGTCAGTTAAACAATCCAACGAAAAACCACAAAAAATGCAAAATATGTTAGGGTTCATACTTTAATGACGTCACGCAAAAAGGGGGTGTTATTAAAACTCCGTGCCGCTGTCGTGACAAGGGGGAGGGTGGGTTTGTCGAGTCCGTGGCGTCACGCCGGATAGGACTAAAAACTGCGTCTCCTAATCAAAACGAGCAAAATTACAAAGTTTTCATTTATGATGATACAATTACTAAATATTGCAGGGAATATCAGGCCCTAGGATCACAACATCTAGGCGACTATGCGACCGCTAGAGGTCAGTTACTTTAATTAAATGCGCATTATGACCTCCCTGGGTCACGAATTAAGTTTTCTATGAAATTAGACTGTATGGAAAATATTAGAATGGGTTTGTGTGAATGGCATGTTGACCGTTGCATTTGCCTCTTTTAAGGTCAAACGATTGACCACTTTGGTGCAGATTATCCCCTATATATTACATAACTAGTAACTGGTAACAATTTGACCCCTATATAGCGGACAGTATTTATTTTTCACTTGACTTTTGCTCTTGTCCTTTCTACATTTGTTTATTCCAAACTGCGCGACGCGTGACAGGGAGGGGGGTGGGGGCTATTGAAGAAGCGAGACCCTAACGTGACAAGAGGGAGGGTGGATCCCGAAAGTCGTCTTTTTTGCGTGACGTCATTAAAGTATAGCCCCTTACCATAGACAGGAGACGTACCCCTTACTTATTATACTTTAACCTTTCTTTAAGTAAGAGTCATGCGTGTAGTAGTAATTAAGTCAAAATTTTTCTGTCTAACCCAAAATTTCTCAACAGCTGAACACCCATTGGCCTTTCAAAGATAGTAACATATCAAACATCAAAAGGTCCTACATGGGTAAAGGGAGAGGTTATCCTAATCCTAGATGCCTCGACCTGAGAAAATGACAAACAATCTCTTCTCGGATCTGGGACGAGCTACTCGCCGTGGAATCAGGAATTGTCCCAAATGTGGCACTGTGAATGGCACCAGAGGAAAGTCCTGTAAGAACAAATCCTGCGATGTGGTCTTCAAAGAAGAAGGTGCAAAGAAAGCAACTACGGATGCCTGTAGGCTTAAGTTTAACACGTTGGAATTCCAAGCGTTTTCAGTTAGAATTAGAGACAGAGGTCCGGACTATAGGAATTTCGTCCTGCTTTCGCCGCATCCTGGCTCCAACGCACCGGCGGTAACCAAGCCTGAGTTTCCGCGGTGTTATGTTTGTTCGGGCGTGAGTTGCTAAAAGTAATTCTTCTCGAGTCAGAAATATTATGAAGTTTGAATTAATTGCTGTTTTTGCTCATTTCATTAGTCAGTGTGTGCACATATAAGAGCCGCTCAGAATTGTTACTCAGACTCACAGACCCTCCCCATCAAAATCTCAGTTCTTTCTTCCATCAATATTCCAGGTGACTGTAAACAGGTTAGTGAAGCATTATGCTTGTATGAATACACTCTAACGTGTGAATTGAGCTCTTCCAATAAAATGTGATTTTCTTATAAATACTTAGGTGCTCGCCATGTACATCAACCAAATGCAGAACCTGCTTATCCAGCGTTGTTCACAAACATCATTCGTGGTGAAGTGCAACACTACGCCCAGACAGCCTCTAGGATTTCTTCATGTCTTGTTCTTCAAACTGAATAGAGATGGAAATGTGGATCAAAAGTTTCTTTGCAGTTGTAGACCTTTCAAAACCTCAGTATGTTTTCTTTATAGCAACCGATACTTATAATAATAACCAAATAATACTATCATGACATTCAAACCTGTTAATCTCCCACAGCAGGGTCGCCGTAAGTTTGAAGCTATACCTAATTCAAATTCTCATCCGGTATACCAGTCACCGAACAAGCTTTGCGTCCACTTTTACGCCTGTATTTGTGCCTTCGCCAGCAACTCTGACCTAAGCCTGGAATTTGAATATTTCGTGAGACAAACAGTTTCTCAGAGTTACCCAGGTATGTGGAGTGAAATTTTTCATGACATGATTATTCGAAGTATATTTTGAATTTGTACACTCCAGTGCGGTTAGTTCTTATAATCTTCTTATTTTCCAGTAACTCTTTTAAGTGAGTTCCGTTTAGTAGCAATCCCGGAATCAAGTGAAACGCATGGTAAAGTCGAGGTGGAACAAATGGATTCGAATCATATTTCCGTTGAAATAATGAGGGAGAATTTGTCACTGCTAGAAAGCATAGCGGCTTCAGACGATATCAGTCTCCAAAACGTGCGTTTACAAAGATATTCCCAGAAAGAATTCTGTGAACCGTGCTACACTAAATTTGAGTTTGAAGATTTAAAAAAAATCCTTACATCTGACATTTATGCAGGTTCACCAAAGAAGAGTTTTATCGGATCAAGGCGTGGTATCAAATGACGGCGCTCTCGAATTCAGCGACGCTTCGGCGCTGGAAGTTTTAGATGAAACCGATCCTCAAGTCAGTAGTCACCTTACTCATATTTCGGAAATTCTGAGCCACTCAAATTCAAATCAAGTGGTATGTGAAGTTTTTAGAACTAAGAATATTAGGTAGTATTTGTAATAAAATATTTTAGTTGAATTTACGTGTGTTCTCTTAATCTCAATTACAGGTGTGCCAGATGTACACTATTCAGGATATGCAGTTTTCAGGAGCACTTCCCTCGCAGAATACGCAAGTTGAAGAATCGTACGCCACTCCATTGCAACAAAGTAGAGGCAAAAGTCCACTGACCATTAATACAAATACAAAGCATCAGAAAAAGCTCAAAGATCCTAATAGAACGTGTAGAGCAGTGAATTATGACGGTCGGGCGAGAGGTTCTGTAATTACTGAAACTGTATCCATCCATGAACAGTCGCACTCCTTGATCAAGCATCAGCCAATCCTGCCGAAGCAATACGACGTTGCTCAAAGTTTGATTGAGAGTGCCGAGGCTGAGAGAACCCTAAATTCAGTCGCCTTTGAACGATGGTTGGGCGGAGCAAATGAAATGATAAATGAGAACATGAATTACCAGGTTAAGCAACCTGAAAACCTGGTTTTTTATCTTCCTCAGGTTTGAAACCTAAACCTACTTATTACATCTGCTCTTGTACACGTATTTTATTTGCTTTTACTTCGGTTTTAGTTTCATTTTGATTTTGCTCTGTGTCACAGGAGATATTTGAGTGCATGAAGTCTCGTATATCGTCTTATAAAAAGAGACATCTTCCACCCCACACAACAACGGTATGTCGAACAAATAAGCCACCAATCGGGACATACATAAAGCAAATCTGGAAGATTACGCATATTGTACACATTCTCCACATATTTCAATCTACAGTGGTAAGAGCTGCGTGCAATCATTTACACTACTTATTTTACTACATACGGGTGAATTTCGCTCATTGCTGCTTTTCTTCAGGTTCCGTTGAAATTAAGTCAGTTTTTCATCCAAACTGCGAATGGATCTTACTTAGAATGGATTCAACCAAAGGAACACGAGGGAGCAGTAAACAATAATCTTATACCCGTCTTGCACTGCACATATCTAAAAGTGGGTACGTACGATATGAAACCTACTTTTAATAAACAGTATAAGTAAACATTTTCTGATGCAATAAGAAATAAGAATTTGTTTATGCTTTACGGAAGTTTTACTTTAATTGAAAGGAATTATTGTTAAAATCCAACAAGAACCCGTGTTAGCGCGGAAACCAACTACTTCTTCTGGACAATTCTAGGACACACGTGCCATTTAAATTAAATCATTCGAAGTGAGATTGGCTGCCACGTGCGTGCTAGAAATGTTCAGTAAACGTAGTTGGTTTACGCGTCCTTTAAACACTTAAACAAATCCATTAACACAATTTCCCAATTCAGTACCGGTTCAGTTTAATTAATTAGAATTAATTAGTTACCGGTGTCTTGCTCTTCCATCTGAGTCAATTTTCTAAGTCCGCAGCCCGATGGATGTTTTATTTGGTGGAAGCCGAGTAGAGGGGAAAAAAAGTCGCGCGGTTGATAATTAAAACATATGATTCTTACAATAGTGCGGTTTGATTCATATTCATAGATTAGCGTCTAATTTTGTCTGAATATTTGGAATCTTAAAGTCAAATGGTCCGGTTTTAGGGTCCTTTGGAACAGATGGGCCCGAGTGTTAAAATAGTGACGTGATACTAATTGGGTAATTGGAACTGTTTGGCAGGGTGTAACTGTTTGGCAGGGTGTAACTGTTTGGCAGGGTGTAACCGTTTGGCAGGGTGTAACTGTTTGGCAGGGTGTAACTGTTTGGCAGGGTGTAACCGTTTGGCAGGGTGTAACTGTTTGGCAGGGTGTAACCGTTTGGCAGGGTGTAACTGTTTGGCAGGGTGTAAGTAGATTATACTATGTCCTAGATTTCGTTTTCCGACGTTATTGACTCCGATTTAATTATTTAGTGAAAACCCTTATAACGCGTATACACGGCGCCATAACAATTTGCAACTATTCAAGCAAGCAAGATATCATGTTGTGCCTGCACAACTACGAACCAAGAGAATGTAGAGTTTAACAGTTTTAAGAGTGGAAATTTTAAACACATTGACTCATTATTTGCATACGCTGCCAGGGCCGTTTTTGTCCAACGGAATGCATTAGGCGAAACGATTAGAATATTCCGATCAGTAGAACGTCAATTCGTTACACTACTCTTAATTTACGCAGCGAATGTTGAATGCTTAAATCTTTACAGCGTTTAGTCTAACTATTATAAAATTACTCCAAGGTTTGGTCTGTCAGATTGATCCTGATCGCAATTCTCAACCCAGACCC
>JAQFZY010000438.1:0-28038 GCA_034696285.1 Hypogastrura burkilli | reverse complement strand
TGTGTACACGTGAACAATGAAATTTATGATAAACTTAGTTCAGACTAAATACATTTAGGCTAAGTTTAATCGTAACAGTAACCAAAAGCCTCATCAACCGCAGAGCTCCCAAACTCCCAAATTGAAATTGAATTCCTGCCTATGCTTCCTGCATATGTTAGAAGATACTTCCGAAACATGGCCTGGTCTGACCTGATTGGAGGACAATAGCCTCGCCAGGCTTGAATCTGGAATCTTCTCAAAAAGGCGGAAATATTGTGTTCAAGGCTTTTACTCAATATTCTGCTAATCATAGACTTTAACTATTCTTCTGTTTACTCATTAAATATTTATGTAATTGTAAGCCAGCGTGGTATCTGTTCTGTGGATAATATTGGGTTTTGCACATAGTTCATGTCTGTATAATAACTGTCTGAATTTCTGTGAAATTTTTAATTTGCAAGATGATTCCTTTAATTGACTATCAATGTCGGCTTATAATTTATGTTAAAGCGGGACCGCGATCAGGCATGTCTTATGTCTATTATAATTATAATTCCCATGACAAGTCCATGTAGCAGCCTATAGCCTATGTGAGAATTTTGTATTAATATTCCGCCTGTAGGCTTTAATTGTGTGAAAATCCTGAGTCACTCCATTAAGCTAACTTTATGGGAATTGGCCATGAATCCAAAGGCACGAGTTCAAGTTTTTCAACGGATTCTGTGTCATTTCAATTTATACAATTGTGCTAAAAACTACACCAAAGCGGACTACTGACTAACATGAATGGGCTAAAAAGGTCTTAATTTGCCAAAGTTTCCTCATCATTACCTGCATGCATATATTTCGGACTTGCCTCTTCGAATTGGGCATTTTAGTTTTAATTGTACTTTCCCCCCTATGAATTAGCTTGCAAAGTGGATGGAAATTCTGCACAAGAAGACGTGCCAATTCAGGTTTAAAATTATTCCGTTCCCGAATCCCGAATCATATATTTATTGCGTAAGTTGTGCCTTGTCAGATTATTCCAGGCACGTCAGTTCCAACGTTCCAAGACTGGGTAGCTCTATAATTTAAACTTGTAGGTTCCAGACTGACTAGCAAAATATAGGCAATAATCCTGAATTTATGCCTGGGACTGGGAATTTTAATGATATTCACGTAAAGCGAAAACCCGATTGCTGTCTATTTACATAAGCCATAAGCCTATTATACAGGAGTCGGGTCTCACATGAAGATATTTTGATTGATGTGTTCACTTGTTCACATTTCCAAATCAATGGCCCCGTCCTCTGGTCATTGGCCTACCTTTTAAATGCAGAAACTCAATTGTGAGCGATACATTAAAATTAAATTCACATAAGCAGTTTGCCTTCTAGTATGTATTGTAGTATACAATAGTATACCGCTTGATTTGACTTGACCCCAAGTACCTACCTTCATTAAGTGGTTTCTGACTTGAGTAATTGTAACTATTAGGATCTACTAAGCTTCTTGTAGTGGACATTGTGAAGGACCACGAATGCGTAAAACACAAGGCTTCAGTCCTTGACAATTACTAATTATAATTACCATCCAACCTTCTTCGCCTTGTAACACAAATGAAGTTTGCACTTAATACGAAATTCCCATGTACTTTTGCACTATTATTATTAATGGGACATTTTTATAATTTAAATTATCTTTTCCTTAACCGACCAAAATTGTGCGGACCCAAAAGATTCTGAGCATTTACTGCGCCGTGCGACTAATTCGTATGATGGATTTACAGCAGAAGGTTATGGCAAAGGATGACTTGCAGCCTGGTGCAGCATACAATCATAAAAACCTATGAAAATGAAAATACAACATACATCAAGTACGTACGTGCTATAAGGAATCGACAATTTATATAAGCTCCTTAATTACTGTAAAACAGGAGCAGTGACAGGTTAGCAGGACTTCTTGTATTTCAAATTCAGGATTTCCTCAGCCTGCAAACTGCACGGTGTGCTAATTTGTCAATTCGCTTTGGAATATAAGACACACAAATTGGCGCGCAAATGAGCCCCCGAAAATTTTCAAATTGAAAAACATCCAGTTCTGGGAATTTTGGTTGGAGCTGGCGCCTGCGGAAATTTTCAAAATCAGTCGGCGACGGCCGCAAGCTTGGTGGCCTGGCGTGCTTTTTTCGCACATGACATCTGACCTAATTCTGGTACAGACGCACAGAATGAAAATGCAGAAGATCTTGCAAATTTAACCGAACGAGCATAATTGCATCTCTTCACATCGAACATAGTGGTAGTGGTCAGGGGTCAATATTCCTACAGCTCGATTTTGCCATAAGCAAGCAATTACGAATCCAATGATTATGGCCCATGTACCACGTGCTACGTGCTATCAGCCTATGTATGTAATTTGTAAAAAAATACAGCCGTAGTTATAATTGCTTAATATCGTATTTGTTCTATCCCAGTGTTAATGGCTCTGTATTTAGTATAGGAGACCTAACCTAGGCATGACTGATTATGATCATGATTGCCAATTCCGGCATTTGCCGATTTGGGCTCCAAAACAGGCTTTCAGTTTCCGCAAGGAGAACATGTCACTTTCAGCCCTATTGGCCAGGCCTGGCCCTAATACATAATATTACCAATAACAACAAGACATAATTATACAATAGAGGTATTTGATAACCTCTGGTCGTCCTATATGCTTAAGTTACGCCTCACCATTTTCCAAGTAGTAGAGGAGTGAGTAATAATGTGTGGGCCATATAGGCCGAAACATTTTGGAGGAGGTAGTTCTTCCTCCTGCCTAGCCCTCGTCATCAAGATCAACTTCAAGGTAATTAATTATTCCCTTCACATGGTTAGCGCTAGAGGTAGAATAGCCTGGGCATCCCAATACTACCATGTCGAAATCCAGAGGAATAGAATTAAAAGCAAGAGTGATTTTTTGCCGTCCAAGATCCACCTTCCTCTTCTTCTCAATAAAGGATAGGTAGGGAGATACAAAATACGAAGAATAGGATGAATATTGGGTCAGGCATTTCTTCCCTTTGTTATTAGGTGGATCAGGGAGTCATTATGTAATCCAGCCCACAAAACTATGCCGAGCCACTTTGGCTGGGAGTCAGTAGGGAACTTGGAAGGAAGTGTGTCAGTCAGAAGCGTAGGATAATTCAAGATGCAGCGACTACTTGTAGCAAGCGCCCTGCTCCTAGCTGTCCTGGCATGGACTGGACAGGCCGCCATTATTAGGCCGAACAGTGCCCGGGCTCCAGCCTCATTCAATCAGAATGGGAAGGAACCCAACATTACGCTCAAGTTTATCGAGAATGCCATGGAGGACTACGTGGTAAGGATTTGCTTGAGCATTTGATACATAGAAATTGTCCAGCAGAAATCAAGGAAATTGAGTTGGGTATGGACTTGGATTCCCCGAAATTGTAATGCAAAAATGGGAAACCTGGAGAGTTAGGGAAATTGGAATCCCTGAAATTGTCCAGAAATAATTAAGAAATTCGGAAGTTTGCAAAGGCTGGAATCTTAAAAATTGTCCAGCAAAAAAAAAAAGAAATTCGGAGTATTGATCGAGATGGAACCCGGAAAAGTTTCCAGCAGTAAGTAGAGAAATCGGATTGGGGATGAGGTCGAAATCTTCGAAATTGTCCAGCAGAAAGTAGGACAACCGGGAGTTGAATTCCGCAAATTGTACAGCAGAAACCATTAAAGGCGGAAGCTTTGAAGGGTTCAGATCTCGCAAATTGTCCAACGGAACCTATGAAACCTGACAGCTTTGAATGGTTCGAATACCCAACACAGTCCAGCAGAAAGTAAGAAACTCGGGTATTGAAGCGTTTAACTTTTCAAGACTCTCGTGTCCAGCGGACAATAAAATATTTAATACGGGAAGAACGTTAGCGTCCAAACGGTTTTCAGCGGAGTTTCAAATGTTAAATATTTCCATAAAAGGGTTTCACGTATGCTCGAATTCGGATCGGAGTAGGTTGAAAGCTCGAAAATTGTACACGCATATGCGGACCGCACCGTCCTTTCGTTTCCAGTTCATGAACTTCTAAATTGCACAGAAATCTATAGATTTGCTTAGCATTGAAACGCGTTATCGAGTTAAGCCTTACACAATCCAGTAGTTGCCGAACAGTGACCGTGCTCTGCTACAAGTTGAATTCAGGCTGGTCCTGGATCCCATCCAAGGTCGTGAGCCGGCAGTACAGGTTTCCCCGGGCCCGTAGACTTACATATTCAGACTCTGTTGGCTAACGTCACTGGCCTTCTGATAATTGTTAGTTTATGGACTCTGCAAAAATTAGTACTTACCTGGAATCCAAAAAACGCGACATCATTCTCCTATTGCATGATTGAGTCCATACGCGCGTGAGAGTGCCCCAGGCCAATCTCCGTTAGCTCGAAACAGATCCAACTTCCAGTCGATGTAACGCACTGCAATATGTAATGTAATGCTACAGCTAAACCGGCTCATCCAGTTTGGAATTAGGGCTAAGGCCCATTCCATTGTGGGAAGCTGGGGGAAAAAGTGTGAAATTAGACAATTAAACTGATTCTGCTTCTGTTGGGCCTTGAATTATGTTTTTTGTACTTTCAGGAACTGGCCGAGGCATTCTATGCACCCGCGCCCAGTGAAACAGTTCGTGAGAAAAGAACGTAAGTCCAATTCACAATCTATTTACTTGCGCTTATTTATTTCCCCCATTATAGATTTACTATATACTTTGGTTTCCCGATCCCTTCCTCGATACGCCAAATTCCCATGCACTCTCAAATTACACAGAAATGGCGAGTTCTGTGCTTTGAGTGTATGTCCAGGAAAAACATACAGCAGAATTGATTCGAAATTCTAAGGTCAGGGTGCTCATGTATACTGAAATTCACAGGTGAAAAATGACTTTAGGTACTTCCAGGTCACTGTGCTATCATCTGCAAATCCCAATGGCAATATATTTAGCACATATGAAATAATGATTTTCTTATTGTGTGGGTTTTACAGTTTGCGGTGTTGGAACCTTCTTTCCAGAATTAAGATACATACATCGTATTAATATACAAAAGTACAATAATCTTCAAGGGGTCAAGGCCAAGGCCAGTGCAATATAAATGCGCTAATTTAAAGATTAAAGTGAACGTGTCAAAAATACGAATTGTTTGAATCCAGGAATGTCGATTTTGGGATTTCCTATTAGTACTCGCACCTCTTAAATTCACACAAACGCCACTTTTAATTTTTGCTCTTTAAACAACTAGCTAATCCGGAAAATGAAAGCTACTCACAGATAACAATGCAGTTTTAGTTGTTTTGCAAAGATTAGGGGTAGATACTTAACGCTTTAGCGAAGTACCAAGTACCAACACCTACTACCTGCACAAACTACAGCCACTGCTAAAATCTGTCTGCAACAAAAATTATAATTGCGTTATAGGGCAAACATCTCGTGCGTGGATTGGCAAAATAATTTGCCATAAATAACGAAAATGGAATGGCTACAATAAAATGGTTTCCCTATATTTGATGCTCAATAAAGGTATACTTACATACATTTTAGCATAAAAAGTGTAAACTACTAACGGAAATACTAAAAACCATTAAAATAATGTTTGTTCTTTATATTGCAACCGTAACACAACCTTATCTAATAACCGTAAGTTTGTTAATATTACATAGAGGTACCTACATACTACCCCTTTGTCTTTATACATTTTATGTGAAAATCACTATTTTAATACTGTAAGAATGCAGCCATTCACAAATTCCTAAACGGAGGGGCGAGGATGAATTCATGGAATTTGCTGGAGATTTTGGGTGGGTAATACTTTCAGTTTAATAGCTGGGGACGAAAATCATTTAGTGGACAAAAGTAGTACTTCAGACTTTTAAAATTAGCAGGTCAAAAACGTATTATTAGTGGACACTTTAAATGTAGGCCGTTTACAATGTCATTGATAGACTCAGCTAATTTGCTACTTTCAAAAAGACAACTATAACTATCACAGAACTTTAATTTATCGAAAGAAACGTAACAAGATTGTACCTTCTTATTCTGATGTGAGGTGACTTTGACCTTTGACTTTGACCTTCTACCCACTACTGACGATACGCCATTTTAAAGTACACTCCGATTTTAGGATGTTTTATTTACAGTTGAAGCTTGTTTAGTAAGACAAATATTCCCGCGTATATTTGGCTTGTCCACAGTTTCACGTTGCCTCTACGTCTTTACTTCTTTCTTTTGGGATAAAGTCTACATTTTTGGGAGGAATATTTAAGCGATCACCAATTAATTTGAAATCACTCAACAATTGGAGCAGATTTCCTCACCGAGGTTTAGAAATATTTCAAATAAGATCATTTCAATTCCGTTTATTATTGTAAAATACTGTAAATAATCTTCTACTCATAATAAGTTTTAAATGATTGGTGAGTAATTTGCTATAATTGGTGAGGAAAGCTGCATGAATTAATGAGAGATTTCGAATAAATTGTTGATAGTTTAAATGGCAGCCAATTTTTGGGGCAGTATTAATTATTACAGCGACTTCGTATTGTCTTATTGATAATATGTGCACTTTTATTTTTTCATTTCAGCCTCGCCGTATTCCGAACCATTGCCAACCGGACACGAAGCGGCCTCGCCACGGTCCGTAACCTCGTTCAGAGTTTCAACGGCGGCTCAAGCGGTTCAGGCAGCAGCAGCGGCGGGTTCCGTTCCTTCTTCTCCACTCTAATTACCCGGATCCTAACATTCTTCACGCGCCTTTGGGACCGAATCACAGGCCTCTTTGGCCGCGGCGGTGAATCCGGCTCAGGCGGCGGCGGGTTTTTCTCTCGGCTCCAAACGGGCGTTGCCGGGCTCGTGAGTCGGTTCTCAGGCGGCGGGGGCGGAGGCGGACTCGGAGGCTTGTTCCGAACCACCACAACAGAGTCATCCTTCTACCCGGACTTTGTCTACACAACAGAGAAGACTACAACAACAACTACAACGGAAGCACCTGCCGAGAATGACCTGGCCGGACTCGGGGAGATCGACCTAGCCAAACCGGCCACCGATGACGCTGAAAGGGAAGGGAAGGAACTGAGTGCAGACTCCGAGGCCGGTGGCTACAATGACTTCATTCCGTTCCCAGGAGAGACTGACCCGGAGCTAGGCGTGCGGTCAGGCTCAGGCGTGGGTACCAGGTCAGCCAAGTTCAGTCGTGATATTAAGCCGCATGTGGTCAAGTCACCCGAAGTATTACACCTCATTGGAGGACAACGGCTGGTCGTCGTTGAGTAGAACAGAAGTTATTCCTATATGCCTAGCATAGTTACTACAATACCTACTTGTATCCAAACTATAATAAAAGAGTGTCAGTAAGAACATTTGATTTTTGAACTGTACTTTTTCAACACAATCGTATCATTTTCGAGAGACGCTTCCATTAATTTTGTCCTACTGTTTGTTGTGTTGAATCTGAAAGCGCTTCAGTTTGCGTCAAAAAATATATGCAACCACTCAAATAGACTTAGAATGCGTTGTCCTGACCACCAGGCCTGTTCGGGGAAGATGAAGGTCAACAGGAATATCTGGCGTATTTGTCACCTGTTCATGGAACATTTCGAATCTGTTTCAAAGGCAGCCTAGATATAAACTTAATTGTTCAAAGCCAGCGAACTGTCAAATCTAAAACCGTGATGAAGGAACAGATTCTGGTCACTCTGCTCCTGACCATGGGTCACTTCAAGGGGTTTCGTGGAGGCATGTTTCCAGACACTTGTGTCAATGATCCGGGTACGCTAAAAGTCAGACACCTTTGCTGCATAGCCTTCCCTTGACTATGGTTCCTTTGTTGCAGACTGTAGTAACGTGGTTCGGTACTCCTGGTGCCTTCCACTTGGCACGCGTATGACCTGTGCCTGCGAAAATGGGAATAATCCTGCCTACTATGTTGAGCAAAAGGCTACGGAAGACATTTGTCACCAGGGCTTTTCAGCCGCAAGCCTTAGCCCCAAACCTCAGGGGTCAGGAATAGGAGGACTGTGCATCAATGATGCGGGTAAAGGTCTCACTTCCTTGACGTGTAATCAAATATTTGAGCTGACTACAATCTATGTTTTAGGCTGTCTCCAAGCGGGTGAGTTTTGCTTGATTCAGGACAGCATATGTCAATGCCTGGGCGGCTGGTATCCGAATCCGAGGGATCCGACCGTGTGTAAGAGACGATCCGGTCCGCCGGTCCCGATCCCCGTACCAGTCCCAGTCCCCGTTCAGCCTCCACCCCAGAAGAATAGGAGTAAGAAAGGGAAGGCAGATGACGATGAGTTGGACGAAATTGTTATTCGAGGAGGAGCTGGGTCAAAGGTCATCCTACTCATCAAATGGATTATCATTATAATGACCTTCTTAAATGTTATTTATACCAGTCAAATCTAGCCTGGCTTCAATTAAAGTACCTATTTTCATTAAGTGTTCAGAACGTATCCATTTTTTTTTGTTCCGCCGGCCCAAGGTTTCCATAACAATAAAACATCCACTCTGCTCCTGTTCTGTTTGTTGGAGAAAAATATTGGCGGCTGCAATCAAACTCCTAATATTCAGTCTGCGCTAGGCCGTTGTAGTGTTTGGACGTGCGTGGCGAAAAAAATGTCCTATTTAAAAAGAGTCTGTCCCTTTACCATTTTTGCGAAACGGGTAGGACGGAACGGAAACGGTACTAACGTGGTAAAACATTTCTTAACGATCTGGACTAGTGCACTAGGTTTCAGGTTAAGAGCAGCGATTCCGGGTAAATATTTATTAGATGGATTTAGTCTGTTCTCTATCCTACATATTAATAGGGCTGACGCGTAGGATATATTTTTCTGAGGCCATTTGTACGGTATTTGACAGCGTGATGAAATCCTTGATTTTATTGTACATTGGAACTAGAGATCTGAGGAGGAAGGAAGGAAGATGGGCCGTCATGGAATTCCTAAACGTCCCCATACTTTTGGTTGGATTTCATGGAAGCGATCAATGACCTTCCTCGTATTGGCTTGGCTGGTGGCTGAAACTGTGGCTCAAGTGCCGGTGCCGGCGCCAACTAACAGTCCTGATGGTTCAATCTGCAGTCTAAACCGTGAAGTCGCCCTCACACGCTACAATACGAATAAGAATGACAAGCGCTACCATAAAGTACTGCTTGATAGTCGTCCGGCTGATGACGCAGCGAAGCTGGCAGAGGGGAGACTGCGAAGGGAAAGGAATGCACTAGTGGTACATATGCTTCTATATAGAAGTATTGTTAGAATACGTTTGTGGGACGGACAGGGCAACTTTGGAAGCGATTTACAAGGACCTGACTCCTATGGCGACTCTTGCTGGAGCGGACAAAGCGGGATCGGGATCAGGATCCGGAGCAACTAAAGCTCCAACCGCCAAGCCCGATAATGGTTCTGCAACAAAGGCCTTGTGGTCAGCCAGTTCAATTCTTCTTATTGCCTTCTTGGTTCATCTTGGACTCGTCTGAATCCTATACGACTCACCACAAGTACTACAGCTTACCCTTGCTGAAGGTTCCGAGATTCTATTGTGTACAATCCAAATTAAGTATTACTTCTTGGAATATACTACATACAATGTAACATCTGATCATAACTGAGACATGTCCTGCTTAAACCAATGGAAAATAAATCTACATGACTCGTAAATGAATTAGAATTAAAATACCTTTTGAAGTTCGTTGGTTTGTAGAAGAATGTTGGCGGGAGGGGCTGGGTCAAAGGTCATCCTAATTCTTAATCATCAAATCGACTCTACTTCTAAAAGACCATCTTAAATATGTGCATGAGGAAGTTGAAATTATTTGAGCATGCGTGAACCGAGAGCATTTTTTAGCCGGGAACAGGGCAAGGATTAAAAATCAAAACACTCAGTTCTAAGTTAATGTTTTTGATGAAGTAAAACTGAGTGTGTAGTGTTCGATCGTAAGCCTGGGTGATGATCGTGACTTCCACTTCAATCTTCTCAATCCGAACAGCAAGCAGGACAATAACTCGAGATTAGGGTCCAGGTCAAAGGTCAAGGTAAAATACAATAATCGTTTATGATTATGATAAAATTAGGATGATACGTCCCAATTCGTGACCGTCCGGTCCCCTAATGTGCCCTTTGGTCTCCGTGGTTCGTTAGTTCAATTAAATCCGTAATATTCCAGAGGATATGTCAACCATCAACGGAATTTGACCCAGCGGACGTACACACTTTGAGACCGAATTTATCTTAATTCAAACGTTAGCGCTCACTGATTTATGACAATATTGCTGGAAGAATGAGCTAATGCGTTGCCTTAACAACAAACTCTATCAAGCCTGGCCAGCTTTTAGGTTTGGTCAACAAGTTCAACCTTTCACCGTTACCTACGCTTTCTACAGAACGAAGGTCCCCTTGTTCAGAGGAGTGAGAGCGGGCCCACCGCTCCTTGCTTTGTCCCAATTCCAATTCGTAATGATCAATTTCCAAATTATCTGCCCGCCCTGACCACTCTCAGTTTTAAATTCTCGTAGTATGGTATTACTCTGTAATTTCACTTTTAGCCTCATCTGAGCTGCCCTGCCCTTCCCAAAGGTACCTAGTACGCACTACACCACGCGGAGAACTGGTTTCGGGCTGACCCAGAAATCCCGTCCTCATCTTTTTGTGTCAGGCGAGTAATACAGAACCTCACTTTCATTTTTTGGTTTTTGCAGGTCGTAATTCCAACTGCCACCATCATCATCCTGAAACGTGACCTCAGACCCCCAAGTTTCACTCAAATGGAAGTAAAGTGAAAGTAGGAGTATTCTTTGACCCAGCCCAGCCTTACCGGATATTTAGATTTTGAATACGTAGGCCCAGAAACTAAAGGCTTGCTTGGGCGGGAGGTCAGCAAGAGGACAGAATGAGCGAAAGGTGAGTCTTGAACTTGGAACCTAATCCTTTTGTACTTAAACTTTTCCTTTTATTTTTACTATGCGCTCCACTTGCTCCGATTATTATTTGCCTAACTATAATGATTATGTACATACCTAGGCCCAAGTTTAAGTAAAATTTTGGCTGAGTGCGTAGGCTTATCTAATGTCCGCTACGCCTGGTGGACACGAAAGTTGCAAAGTAGCAAAGTACAACAGTACAAGTATGTATGTACAAGTTTTACACTGAAAGTAACTCGTAACTTCTGTGCTTTATATGCTGAGAAATGTTTGAATTTGAGGCGTGCAGATATTAACCGGAAAATTCCAAAATTAATTCTAACCTAAGCGTATTTAAACTTAATTAAAATAATCATGTACTAAGTTAGGTTAAGGAACAGGGAGAAAGGCATGGGCGAACTAGAGTGTGATAAGCGTTTTTGTCTATGTATGTAGGAGTGCATTTGGAATAAGTGCGAACTTTGTAAAAATAATATATACATTTTTTCGATGGCGAGACCTGTAGAAAAGTGTGACATTCGTGTTACATTTGCGTGCAGTATGAGGCGGAATCCTGAATACTCTGTAGAAGTTTCTATGATAACGTGAGCGTCTCATTCGTGAATGGCGTTGTCATATGATTCAGATTTCGTCTTTGATTCAATTGTTGAATTATGCACAAGAGAAGGGATAGGGACGTACAGAGACGTCGCAGTTCGCATTAGTTGAATTAATTAGGGCGTCACTATGATAAACTCCTCAGCTCAGATGAAACAAAAACTGTCCTTTTTCCCCACGTTCAAGACAAAGGCCGTTTTCTTTGTAAACTACTTTCCTTTCATTGCATTGTTTTTGCACAAAAGAGGAAAAAGACAGGAGCTCTTAAGTGTACTGTAGTACCAGGGCACTTAATATAAATAACTCTATTAGTCCTAATTCCTAACCTCAAACTTTCATTCAGAATTCAGACGTGCAGGGCGTGGATAATGAATACAGCGGCGGTTAGCATTTTTGGCCCACCTGCGCTTTATTGTACGCAAGTATGCATTTCTGTAGGCGGCGTCATTGGACAATAAGGTCCAAATTATTATATCGCAACTGTAAATGGTAAAAGCGGTAAAAATCTACATTGTTCATTTCCATACTTTGCTTTGGGCTAAAATCTATTCTTTTTGGGCCAGCGTTAAAAACAAATCTTGTCTTTAAGTTCATTGACACAGTATTCATCCAAATTGTTATTTATGCACTGTCGAATGTTTTATTAAGGAGCTACTTGTACGCTTGCAATTAGCGGCACACATCTTGCATTGGAATGCAATTTAGCTCTAATCCATCTCAAGTAGATGCATTTGCATATGTTTGAATTGACAGGCTCAGATCTCGATTCGAGATTGAGAGCACCCAAAGCTTCCTTGTAATCAAGTAAAAGAAAACCAAGTATAACAGATCATACTTTATTCTATGCACTGTGTTCATTCAGATCTAGCAAATATTATAAGAAATAACATACATTTTGTGGACTTAAACACTGCCTTACTGTACATTCCAAATATAGGCATGCCAATAATATTGCCAATTGTAAATCTTCACCTTTCCCAAATTACAGTATTTAAATGCTTTCCAAACTGAAACTCTAGACTGCACGCTTTATGACCCTGTCACTTGTCCCTCCTGTCGTCCCTTGGCCTTATCATGCCCGCTTTCTTATAATCGTGAGGCGAGTCACCATGTGCTTAAGATTAAGGTACGCCAAACATCTACACAGAATCTGCATTCTCTCAGAGGCCGATAATTAAGCCCGGATCCGCAGGTGTGTGACGGAAATGGGTCTGCCTGCATTTATGTGGCATTAACTTGTGAGACGACAGCCCGTATCTGAATCTGTATCTGTATCTTCCAAATGCGTGTAGAGGTGGGCTTATGTAGATGGCCAGGGCCTTCAACTTAAACCTCACATCTCTTCCTAAGATCCTCAAACCCACCCTGACCTACTTTGGCCTCCCAGAGCCTGCAGTGACCAAGAGCACAGGAAAAGTGCTTCTTCGTCCTTACTAACAATGGGCCTGATGGATGGACTATAGAGTTAGGCCAACAAACGTTACTGTAGTATTAGCACTCCGGCCTCTGAATGATTCAATTCCTCATTCCTTGCTCAGGCTCCGCTCCGTGCGCTTATAATTTCACTTTTCCTCCTAGATTTCACTCAAGTCTCTAAATTATTTCATTGGCACCGGTGACTATATTTTGTACGTACTGACTTTGCCAAGCGCGCTATTTTACTTAAGGTTGCAACTATTCTATTGACACTGTGTCGTGGTGGCGTTTGACTGTTGTACTGACTTGTGACATTGTGACTGACTACTGGACTGGTTCTGTGACTCCTGACTGACCCGGCGACTGTGGTGACATTTTACTACTGTACGAACAAAGTGACGTTACGATATTGTGACTGCTGTGACGCTTTACTATTGTACTGACACGGTGACGTAATGACGCTGTGACTGAGGTGACTTTTATGCCAATTGTGAGGCTTGTTTGTTATACTGACCGTGTGAGGCTAAGAACGTAGTGAATTTGTCACTACTGTACTACTGACGTTGTGACTATTCCGCTGAACCAGTGTAACGCGTGTCGTTGTAAGGCTCCTACGCCGGGCTAGGCGACTGGATGAATGTGGCGGTTCTTGCGGATCCTTGCCGTGTTCATAGAGGAAAAGTTCCAGAATGTAAGGCTCCAGCTCCGGGTCCTGATCCTGGAACAGGCTGAGGGCGGACGGGGTCAAGAGGCAGGTGGGCGGGTCAAGCTTGTCCAGATTGTCCGGATACTCAACTAAAAGGACGTTGTATGGACTGAGGAATATTACCGTGAAACAAAGTTGGAGTGGCTAACAAGACTGGAAGCGTATTACGATGATTTAATGTGTGGGTTGGTGATTGGTGACGGCCCAAGTGACAAGTGACGACGGATGCCTAAGGAGACCCAGATCCCGGCCTGCTGCTGGTACTTGAAAGGATGATTGGACTTGACAGGGCCTCCAGGCTCTTGGTCATCCTAACCGCACGTGAGTCAACCGTTATAATGTCTCTGATAATTACTCTATTGGGCCTTAAGCCGGCTACGGAGCCAAAGGCCTGCATTTGTAATGGGCACTACTGTCAGGCAGAGTTAACAGTTAATTCGTGGGCGTGCACGCAGTGCCTTGCACCGTTGTGCTGGCTCTCAAGGGTTCGGTTGTGTCCGTTCCAAATCGGTTATTGATTGGACACAAATTGACTCGGTTAAAGCCCTTCTTAGCCCCAAATTCGGTTCAAATTTTAAATGATTTGTTTTTAAGGATTCCCTTTGCTCCAAAATTATTCACGGTTCCATCACTTTTACTAAATTGTTTCGGCCCCGACTCTGCGCATGCGCTGCAGGTTAATTTTTTATAATCGTACCGAGAATCAATTTGGTTGCAGCTACTGAGAACCTAAACCGAAACGCTATTTCGGTTCTTGGCGCCTGAGCGGTACCAGAGACCCGAGTTTGAAATCAGAAACCCGAACCTTAGCGCAGGCGCAGAATGTCTGTATTTACAATTCAAGCCGGGTTTAACGCAAGCTATTTCAAAATCCGAAGCATTATATAATTTTACTTCCAGCGTACTTTGTAAAATGGGTTTTCAATTTCGTTTAACCGAACATCGACCTGAAAGCCTGTTTGAACGGTTTTCAAATGAAGGCGAAAGTTGATATCGGCCTGATTGGAGTTTCTAATGACCATCTCGTATTAGCTAGCCTAAAATTCCGCTCCGGACCGAACACCGAACCGTTCAAAGCCATATGCCCATCACGTTCCCGTCCTCTGTGACTCTTTCACCTTATTAGGCGGAGTCTGACCTGAAGTGGAATTCACGACTTTGGTGGAATCCGGCTTAATGCTTAGCGATTACGTAGTACACAGAATATGGGAGGCTTAAAGTTCAAATATTACAAAGCCCCTCAATGGAATTATTAGTGGAGTCACTTAGCTTTAGCCCTAATTCGATTATACGTGTGACTGAGATAAGGATTCGAGATTTGACCAATTCGTTGTACATATACATACTTGAGTACAAAACTCCTTTGCCAAGTATATAGAAGATTCTGCACAATTTGGAGTAATGTAATATATTACGGATTAGTGAAATGTGTAATGTACTTAATGCGAACTCGTAACTTGGCCCAGAGCCAGAAAAATTAATTACTTCTGTCAAATCTGGCCTGTCACCTGTCCAAGGGATTCAGAAGCCCACAAACCGCTTGGCCATCAGTTTTCAGAACTTATTTTACAGGGAGACAGGCGCTGATAGTGAAGGCTTGAATCAATGGAGCTATTTTGTTGGGCTTCAAAATGACGCAATTTAGTTTAATAATAAAACCGAACGATTTACACTAAAGAAAATACTATTGTTATTCCGCTGAGTGTTTTTTCCGGAAAAAGCCTTTTTTTACCGGAGGAAAATACAGGGCTGACCTGACACTCTATGTACAAACAAAGAAACAAATACAGTATGTACATAGTATGTTTTATGTAGGCTGTGCACTAGGTTACTTGTATCTTTAAAACAATAGTATGCTTGTTCTAACAACAGCTTTCCAAAGTCGCCAATTGCGAATGCGAATTTTGTCATATGTAAACTCAGATAGTAGGTGTAGGAAGTTATATCAACATGCTCGCAATTTGGATTGAGCCATGTCTTTTGCACTACGTACTACGTCTAGCTCGCAAAAAGCCGGAAATTGCGAGTAGACTATAACTGGTTCTGTTGACATTGACAGGTAATCGATTTCCCGTAAGTTAAAAAGTCTGACCCAAATACTAATGTCGTGGCTCGGAAGCCGTACAATGACATCGTAAGGCAGCAGACTATTGATTTTTACGATATACGACATCAGAGCTAAGAAATTGGAAATAGAATACTTACAATTAGGTATAAGTGTACCTAATGCCCGTACCACCCTTGTATGTATGTACTATTGTGTAATTTAATACTGATCGCCATTCGCCATCTCTCCCGGATTCGAAAGTTGAGGCTATGTACGCAATACATACTACTATGTACTATGTAGTAGTATAAATCATACCTTGAACCTTGAAGGTTAAACTTAAACTACCGTTCTCCCAAAAGACGTATTTAGTATAATGCTTGCGATGTGTTCACTAAGCTTGACAAACTAAATGCCCGGTTCTTGGATGGATCGTAACTAGATGGCCTTTTGCCATTTATTTACTCAAGTCCCGCCGGAATTAAACAGAAGACCGATATCGGAGCCAGGGTCAAGCCGGCAAGGCCGGAGGCTGAGAGGAGAGTAATTATTTGCACAAGGTCTTGCGGGCTAAAGACTAAAATTTCAGTGCTGCCCCAAAAATGTGAACTACAATCCAAAATAAAATACGGGTCGAAGGTTAATAGCAGTCTGGATAATCCTAATTTTCGACCCCTTTTGTCATTCCAGTATTTGCTAGTCTTCCCGGAGGATCCGAAAGCGGGACGCTGACGAATGCCGAACTCCACCGACTCCTGTCCCTCTTCGACCCGCCCACGACCCCTGCCCCGCCCCCCTCAACGACCCGCCCCTCCTCCTCCTTCCTCCCCACAGAGGTCATTCTGCCAAGGCCTGCCCGGAGACCCCCGCAGCAGTCCATTAAAAGAAATGGACAGCAAGGACCTCAGTCCGCACCCGACCTCCTCCAACAGTTGACCCTCCTGAGCAGCCTCCTGGAGGCCCAGCAGAAGGTCGAGGCCCAAGTTCAGGCTCATGAGGCCAAGAATTCAACTCCGCCCCCAAAGCCAGGCCCACATGCCCCGCCCCTTCCGGTGGAGGACACTACAGCTGCCCTTCAGTCCCTGGCCCTGCTCTCACTTCTTGGGGGCGGGGGAGGGCTTGGGGCCCCTGCTCCCTCCGCTCCGGTGACCCGACAGACTGCCACCGACCCCTCAGCAGCTGCCCTTACTAGTCTACTTCTGGCTCAAGGTCAGGGTCAAGGTCAACAAGGGCTTCAGAACTTTCAGGGTTTCACGAACACTAATACGCCCATGGATGCGGCGGCGAGCAATCAGCTCTCTGGACTCCTTAGCCTGCTAGGAACGCTGGGTTCGCTGAGCGCCAGTGCTGCCGGCGGCGGGGCTCAGAGTCTCTTCAATTTCGGCCAGCCGGCACCACAACCCCAGCAGCCCAATTTCTTGGCCAGCCTCCTCGGAGGAGGGAGTCAGGATCAGCAGCAGGCGAACCTTCTAGCGAGTCTCCTGGGCCAGCAGCCCGCAAGTAATTCGCTGTTTTCTCAGCCTCAGCCCCAACCGCCCAGTGTCCTTGCAAGTTTAGGTTCGCTTGGGTCCTCCCTCTTCACAGCAGCCGGAAACACGTTGGGTGGGCTTAGCGGGACGAGCGGGAATGGGAAGCCGCGCGTTAGGGGTAAGCCTCAATAAGCGTACAGTTGGCCATTAATCAGCCCGTATTAAATTCGCGTATATTATTGTGTAGGCATGGACACCCGCGTGGGAGTCGGGTACAGGCTTGGTCAGAATGCAGACGCCCAGGTCATGGTTGAGCTTGGGCCGCAGCTATTTACGGAGCCACTTCCGAACGAAGTTCGCCCTGGAAATCCGGCCCAGCCCCTTCGGGACATCCGCCAGCCCTCGACACACGAAATTCAAAAGCTGCTCCAGGAAGAGCTTGAGAAGCAGCAACAGCTCACGCGTCGACAGCAAGTCCGACAGCTTACGCCAGAGGAGATTGAACATCAGCGGATTGGGCAGTTCCTCCATGCAGCCTCCTCACAGCCCAACCACTACTACGCCCCACGCCCACATCCCCCCTCACCGCCGCCACGAGTTCGGCAGTTATTTCCCTATCAAAATCAGCATCAGCGCCCTCACCAACACCCGCCGTTTTATCCCCAAAGGCCTCCAGCATCTCCGGCCCCTGTAAATCAATACTACAGGAATCTCCCGGCTCAGACAACCCGACAGGATCCTCGGATGCTCGTCAACAGGCCAAGCGCCAGCGTCCAAACATTCAATCCAGAGCCTGCTCCAGCGCTTCGGCCCAAAGCAGCCCCAGCGCCAAAGCCAAAGCCAAAGGCAAAGGCGGAAGATGACAGCTACAGCATGCTCACGCAATATGAGAAATGGCTCCTGAAGCAAGGGGCCTTGGCGGCACCAGGTCGAGCCCCTGGAGCCGGCCTTACAAAGCGAATGCTTCCTAACGCTGCAAGTGACGAGAATGAACGCAGCGCTCCAAAGAGTCCCCCGAATAAAAATAGGTTTACGTTTCGTGGGCCGACTGAGGACGGGTCCCCCCAGAACCATAATACGACCAGTAAGATCGTGAGGATGACCCAGCGGCGGCCGGGTACGCTCAAGCCCGAGGCCTTTCTAAACCGAGCTGGAAGTGTTCCAAGGGCCTATCAAATGCCTCCTCAGCGGTTCCAACATGTTCGACACTTCCAGCCTCCACCACAGCCGCAGTACAACGGACATCCGAATCACTGGCCCTACCCAGCTCAAAGTCGGGGCTATCAAAGGCCATACGCGCCTTTCTGGCCGGCGGGCCCTTCCAAATCCAGATCTGACTGGGGTCATTATGGATCCAACCCAATTCCGCCCCTCCAGCACCCCTCAAGCAATGGGCAGGTTAGGCCACCCATTCGGCGCTCCCAGCCACAGCCCCAACGTGTGTCTCAGCAGCGCCAGCAACCCCAACGTGTGTCTCAGCAGCATCAGCAAGCCCAGCGCCAACCCCAACGAGTGTCTCAGCAACAGCACCAGCGCCTGTCTCAGCACATGACTTACCCCACCCAACCTCGCCCTTCCCCAGCCCCAATTGACCGTAACTCGGACTCCTACAACCCCTGGCAGAACTTTGTCCTGGAGGCTGATGACAGTTTCTTGCGCCGGAACGCCCCGTCAAATATCCATAATGAGAAGCTGGCTGCCTCTGGGCCTCCTGAGAAGCATAAAGTTGTCCCCGAAGAAGAGCCCGAGTCCCCTGAGCCTGACACTCCGGCCGGCCCTAGCAGCATGTTCGGAGTCCTCAAGGAAGCCATCCGCCCTGTTGCCAAGTACTTCCGCCCCACCCCTGACCCGCTCCACCCCTTTGGCCAATCACCCCAATACGCCCACTATAAGGGGGTGTACAGGACGACGACTGAGCCAACGCTCATTGCCACGCCCACGCCGACCCCCGTCCCGTCCCTTTATGACCAGCTTGGGCGGCGGAACCCGGCTCATGACCAGGCCCGGGCAGTTGTCCACATAGGGGAGTCTCTCTCTTACGGGGAGCTGGCCGAAACGCTTCAACTCCCGGTCCCCAAGTCAAAGGGCAAGACCAAGAAGGGGAAACCTAAGAAAAAGCCAATGGCTGACAGTGAAGCGGAAGAGTCCAAGACTGTGGATGATGATGATGATGATGACAATGACCTGAGGCCGAGCGGGGTCGAGATGTTCATTGACATTGAGAGCGGGGAAGTGAGCGTCCGGAAGCCCATAGCCTCCCTCACTGATTTTGGTACCACGACCACAACGACGACCACGACGCCGGAGCCCAAGACTGAGGACGAGATAGAGGACGCCGAGAGCGGGCAGATCTTTGCGCGGCTCCAGGAACACTTCAAAGAGTCCTACGAGGAGTACCAAGTCTCAAGTGCGGCCCATAAGGCAGCCAATGAGCGGAAGGAAAAGATCAAGAAGGCTCAGGATGATTCTTTAGGGATGGTCAATAGATACTTTGACCTCCTGACGGACGGGGACGAGGAGACGAGTAGGAGACGAAAGAGAGGCAATGAGAATGACAGCCCAAAGACAAAGACTCAGACTTAACTTATTTACATGGACACGAATTTGAAAGCGCTGATGCAACCAATTTGTGATTCGTTCTTTTCGAAAATGGTCGAAAATTGCTCAACTTCGAAATGCTGTCCCTTTTGCGTGTATGATTAGCACGTAATATTTTGTTAAGATACTTGCTGTCAAAGCATGGATTATGATATTGTTTGCTTTGCGCCTGCGCTCATTCTGTATTTAAGAATTGAAAGCGCTTCAAGGCTCCGTACTTACTGTTATTGTAGTAGTTGAAAATGGTTTGAATAAAAGCCGCGGGTTGTTTTTTGTATCCATTTTTGCAAACCGAAGGTTGGTCGCAGGTATGACACTAAATTTTATGAAAACGGCGTCGTTGCAAAATGTCTTTGTTTCAATTTTTGGTATCCGTAGGTATTATTAAATCTTATGCACACAAAACACAATAGCAAACGGCATTGTAACAATATGTCAATTTTTACAATCTGGAAGTCCAATGTCCAATGTATCAGTAGTGGGGCCGAATTTTATGTACTTAACGCCATTTTGACAGTTGCCGCCGTTTGCGAGCACAGTTGCGCCGGCGCATATCCGAATGAACCGTCTTGAGAATTCACAAGCGGGAAGGGAGTCAAAACCCAACGTTTTCTGGAATCTTTAATTAGGCTTTAAATTCAGGTTTAAAAAAAAAAAAAAACGGAATATATAAATTGTGAAAAAACGTATTTTGTACGTTGTCACAATGCCATAATTTAATTTTTGGATGACTACTACCGAAGCGACAGGCGACACCTTCCGTACTGAATTAGGCATAAATCAAACATACCGCCTTTGATAGCTCCGCTCTGTGCGCTAAGACTAGTAGATGGATCATATGGCAAGTAAGTGTGTGTGGTTGTAATAGGCATGTATAGGAGCTATAGCCAGCAAATCCGCACACAACACACACAAAGTCATTTTTCAATCTATTCACATTTCCCATCATCCTACGTCTACGTGAACTTTTGGTACTTCACCTTTTTCCCCATTTTTAGAAAGTTGAGGAGACGGTCGCGGTCGGGTGACACGTCAGGCAGGCAGGAGCTAGGACTGAGTCTGGACGGGTCAGGTCAGGAAACTGAGATTCCAGGCACGATCCCTATTTTCGAAATTAAGGAGTTCTTGAATCTATTATTGTTATTCGCCTTCTAAGGACAATTTGCAATTGAAATTAAATATTACTGATGACTCCTTGCACATGCACGATTAAAAGTCATATTAACAGAGAGAACGGTAAACAACTACGTAACTAAATATAAATGCTGAATACACGAAGGTAGAAGTTCCTTCAAGCTTTTTCAATTTAGTTAATACGAATTGCAATCAGTCATCACTTGCCACTGGCACGCATGGACTGGGACTGACATTGACACCAAGAACAAAGAGCAAGAAGTCATTTGGTGAGTCTCTGTTTCCAGTTTCAGTTTCTAATTTAATTAGTTCGTATTCATAATTTAGTCATACTCACATTAACATTTAAATTTAAATGTTTGTAGATTGTGCAGTGCGATACAGAGCTTTTCTTGTCTTTAGGATTACATAAGTATTACAGAGATCACAGCGCACAGCGCGTTACAGGTAGTTATTACTTTTATAACGTTACCTCCTACCTCCTACGTTTATTACAACACAGCGATAAGCGATAAGTACACTAGCTATTTAGCTATGACATATGACGTAACGCACATTGTACATTGCACAATGGTATTAGTATTTTATTTTCAACCATATAAAAAATAGGTTAATACAAGTACACAATTTTAGGACATTACACTACTGGTAGTACTTAGTGTGTAGACTGTAGTGTATATGGTTTAAGTTGAAGTTTAACATTTAATTAAGTGCACTGTAGAGTGTAGGAATCAGTACGTGTAAGAACTAAAAGTAGGTAAGTAACCTAAAATGCCAATATACACATAAGTACAGAGTACTTGTAGGTAGGTACTTATTCCTTACTGCTAAATGATCCGTTATACTCCGTCTCTGTGGTTACTATTAGCTACTTTCTGTTGCCAGGATGGTTTTGCACCTGTGCCTGTCTTAATACTTCTTAGTTATACATTTTCTAAGGGGTACAAACTACAAACTGCAAAATACATATTATGCAACTTATACATAACTGTTAGCTGTACCATGTATATCCGGACCCCATGGCCAGGCCCGCATAAGCCTATTGTCATCTATCCATTTATCATAGAGTGAGTGACACTGGCACTCAGGCTGCACTTGCAATGTCACGGTAATACGTAATACTATAACACTAAAACTTTATCCTTTGTTAACTACTTTCGCACTGCCGTGTCTGTGTTAATGCATAGTTGATTCAAACTAACACATGACTAAAAACACAAACACAACAAATAGTGTATACTGGCAGATGAATGATATTAGGGTGCAGTTTTTGTCCTACCTTGAAGATTCATAATTTAATTGCTAAGGCTTAGACGCAGATCATAGGTCATCAGACCATCAGAGGCAGGTATGTTACCGGTCAAAGTACCTACCTGTATTTAATTTAATACTTGGATTCTTTTGTTATGCTTCCAGCTCGGGGTCGGAAGGGAGCGGGAGCGAGCCGGGTCCTTCCGGAGGAGCCTCCACCATTTCCGGTCCTGGGTCCGTCCCTCCTTCTGTCCCGTCCCCGGAGTCCTCGTCCCTGAGCTCCGTGGCCACGAGCAGCACGACAACCAGGACGAGCAAGTCCCGTTACTCCAAGAAGCAGAAGCTCGAGGAGCGGGCCAGGGGGCCTGAGGGGCCCTCAACGTCGACCTCTTCCCCAAACTCCTCCTCCTCCCCAGAGCCCCCGGCCCCAAGCTCAAGCAAGAAGAAGCGGCCCAGAAAGGCAGCCTCGGTCCCCTCATCCCCACCACCTGCCCAGCTCCAGCCGGACCCCGCCATGGACTCTTCGGAGGAGTACGAGGACTCCGGGAACGAATCCAGTGGGGAAGACGTCGAGTTTGCCATGGAGAGGGAGGACAGGGGACTAATGGAGAGGACGTCCGAGGAAGAGTACCCCTTCTCAGTTCTCACGACGGAGGCCATAGTTCAGCACATGATCGACTCCATACGAGAGGTACTAAGAATCACTTATATTTCAACTCCTCACATTTTAAACCAATGCTCACTACTGTTTCCGTATTTGAAGGCGAATACGGTGCTCCAGCTGCCGCCGACGACGATGAGGATCCTCTTGAACCACTTTGGTTGGGACAAGGAGAAGCTGCTAGAGGCCTACTACGACGGTGATCAGCAGAAACTGTACAAGGCGGCCAGAGTGGTTGACCCGGCCATTTCACGGGCCCCAATCCCGACCCCACCCTCAGGGGCCGAAGACTGTGACATTTGCTATTTGCAGAAACCTTCTTCCGTAAGTTACAGGGTTTTACCTTTGGCCGTATAAGCAGATGACAGCATTTCATATTAACATCTAAAATATGTTATTTCACCTCTTGCTCAAGAGTGACTCATGGCTCTCAACCAGAATTTTATGCTCTTTCAATTTATTTTATTTTAACTATTTATTTTGTGAAATAAAATATTTTAAAATGAAGTTCTACATTAATTGAATGCGCCATCTAAAAACTAATCAGACCAGACAGTATGCGTACTGTGTAATTTCCCAAACAACCAACACATATATCGACTATAGACTGCGACTGTAAGTAAACGCTACACGTACTAAATGCTATATTTCGTATAATTTCGTATTAGATGATGTATGGCCTTGAGTGCGGTCACCGTTTCTGTACTCAGTGTTGGTCTGAGTACTTGACGACGAAGATAATGGAAGAGGGCATGGGCCAAACAATTGCCTGTGCGGCTCATGACTGTCCCATCCTCGTGGATGATGCCACAGTCATGAAGCTAGTTGGGGATCCTAAAGTTAAGCTTAAGTACCAGCATCTCATTACCAATAGTTTTGTTCAGGTGAGAGACCACAACTAAATAATATTTTGACTTTTGAGTCGAATTCTAATTCTTTTTTCGTCCTACTTTCAGTGTAATCGACTGATGCGTTGGTGCCCGTCGGCGGACTGCACGAACGCCATCCGGGTCCAGTGGGTCGACTGGCGGCCCGTGACCTGTCAGTGTAACTTTGTTTTCTGTTTCCAATGTGGCCAGGGCTGGCATGACCCCGTCAAGTGCTCCTGGCTAAAGCGATGGCTCAAGAAGTGTGACGATGACTCCGAGACGTCCAACTGGATTGCTGCTAACACAAAGGTCCGTACTAGTAGATTACTGGGCTTACAATGTTATTGAGTAGATGGTAAATATCATAGCTCTCAGGGTCCAGTTTTTAACGGCTGGATAGGTTAGGTAAGGTTAATTAAGGCTAAAATTCCTTTATCCTAACGTTTATTCTATTTCCGATTTCTTCTTGTGAATTTAGGAGTGCCCACGCTGTAACGCGACGATCGAGAAGGACGGCGGTTGTAATCATATGGTCTGCAAGAACTCAAACTGTAAGGCGGACTTCTGTTGGGTCTGTTTAGGACCCTGGGAGCCCCACGGATCCTCATGGTAAGCCATCCCATTTAATTTACTATAATATAAATCTTTTTCGAGTCCTTTATGACCACGACCTTGGGTTTCAGGTACAACTGTAATCGTTACGACGAGTCCGAGGCCAAGGCGGCCCGTGACGCCCAGGAAAAGTCCCGCTCGGCTCTCCAGCGGTACTTGTTCTACTGTAACCGATACATGAATCACATGCAGAGCCTCAAGTTCGAAAACAAGCTCTATGCCTCGGTCAAGGACAAAATGGAGGAAATGCAGCAGCATAACATGTCATGGATCGAGGTCCAGTTTCTCAAAAAGGTAGAATTTGGGAAAAACATGGGAACTTGAGTCCTTTTTTGCTTTGGTTTGAAGCTTTATTAGGCACTAAATCACAGTTTCGCACCACTACTGTGTGGCTTCATGTGATTCCTCTGATTTAATAATGCCCGGGAATGTTAAATGTTAGTCATCACATTTGAGTAAAATCACATGAAATCACTTTTGTTTTTGACTTTCCAGGCGGTTGACATCCTGTGCCAGTGCCGACAGACGCTGATGTATACGTACGTATTTGCCTTCTACTTGGTCAAGACCAACCAGTCAGTCATCTTTGAGGACAACCAGCGTGACCTGGAGTCCGCCACTGAGAAGCTCTCCGAGTACCTCGAGCGGGAAATCACGTCCGAGAACTTGGCGGACATCAAACAAAAGGTACGGAAACTAGGAATAGTGCTCCAGCATACGTTCAACTGTCAACTGTCAAATTTTGTGAAATTGGGCAGGTTCAGGACAAGTACCGGTACTGCGAGAGCCGGCGCCAGGTCCTCCTGGACCACGTCTACGAGGGCTACGAGAAAGAGTGGTGGGTTTACAATGAGGCAATGCCGCAGTAGGTCAAAGGTCATCCGACCCTCCTGCTTTTCAAAATTACTCCCCGCTCGTTTTGAACCGAGCTCCGCTCAAAATTTCCGGATGCAAATTCACAGTAACATTACTAGCTCAATCTCAAGTTCACCTCTAGTAATCCCATTACTAGCCGATCTTCATGCATGTCGACTTATAAATTCAAAATTTAAGTTCTTTGGGACGAAGAGTTTCGAATTAAGGGCACAGTAAAGCATTTAGAAGTTTGGAATCCAAAACAGGTTTCCTTGTTGGACCCAACCATGTAGGTCGTTAGCAATGTTTAGCTTTGGGCACTTTTTTGTCCCGCGCGGACAGACTGGTCAAATGGAACACATTCGGATTACAATTAGATTTTTCAATACAGCGAAGGGTCACAGCTGAGGAAAATTAATGAAAATACAATTTTACTTCTTTGATGTATTTTTGCAAAAATCTGAATATTTGTATTTACCTTCTAAACCCATCTGATTCTTTCCATGTTGCCATTCATACCAATAATGGCAACATGCGGCGACATTTGCCCTGATATCAGCTGTTAACAAAATCAAACAGGTGCAAGCACTGTTAAGGACCTACATGGACTTGAGCCTCCATATTAATTGCTTAAATGCATTATGAATCACTCATGCATTTAATGTACAATATTCTTATTTATCTCTTTTTTTTTGGTTTTGGTTCTTTTTTTGAGCACCCTTCATTAGTCCCACTTGTATTTTGTATTCAATTCCTGAGCAGCGCGCGGACGAACGGGTAACTAGTCGTTATCATTAATCCTTCTGCAGTAGTTCGGGATCTTTTTTTTAGCGCTACTGTGCTGGCAATAAGATTTTGGGCCGCGCGTGCGGTCTCCTGCAGCTGAGGTGTATTTTCCAACCCTAAGTATGCTAACAATAAAATAAAAAGGTGTGATAATTATATTATTGAATGAGTAGCTTAGAAAATTAAAATGTAGTTTGTAGTCAGCCTCCTTTCGTAATACTAAATAAATGAATGTACAGGGAAATGAAATACCAAACCACATCAGAACATTGTAGCCTTAATCACATTTACATGCATACAAGTTATCAGCCAGGTATAAAACTAGCTAGCTAACTCTCCATACTAATGTAATTACTTCAATTATCAATCTAGAAATAAAAGAAACGTATCTTCCGTTTTGTACTTACGAACGTCACGAGTTTCGTCAATGGTCAAGTTTATTCAAATATCTCTTAAGAAAATACGTTAGAGCCTATACATAGATTATGCGTAAGCCTGGGTTTGGGCTAGCCACTAATGTCACTGACTCGCCGCTTATGGCTGCATCCTGAGAGCCCCGTCCAGCCGGATGACCTCCCCGTTGAGCATTGGGTTCTCAATGATGGCCTGGACCAGATGGGCAAACTCGGTCGGGTCACCCAGCCTAGATGGGAAGGGGACGGTCGTGGCCAGGAACGTCCGTACTTTCTCTGGAAGGGCCAGGAGGAGCGGCGTCTCGAAGAGCCCTCAAGTCGAAAAATCAGTAATGAAACCTTGACCCAAGGGACTGAGGTAACTGATTCTAATTTGTGTTACCTGGAGCTATTGTCATGACCCGAATCCCCTGGGAGGCCAAGTCCCGAGCAATTGGGAGCGTCATGGAAACTATAGCCCCCTTACTAGCCGCATAGGCAGCTTGACCCATCTGACCGTCGTAGGCCGCTACGGATGCCGTGTTAATGATGACCCCGCGTTGTCCATTATTGTCCGGGGCGTTCTCGCCCAGGAGACCACATGAGAGGCGGATCACGTTGAAGGTCCCGCCAGCATTTACCTAAGTCAGTGTTTAGAAATTACAGGATAAAATACAATACAGAACCCGAAGGTCAATATACAAAATGTTTGACAAATACTCAAGTTACTAACATTTAGAACTTTGGTAAAGTCCTGGAGCTGATGCGGGAGCTTCTTATTGAAGTTGTAGGTCTTGAAGGCGACCCCGATCCCGGCACAGTTGACCACAATATTGAGCTTCCCGAACTTGTCCTTGACGGACTGGAGGGCTCGGATCACGTCGTCCTCGGACGTCACCTGAGAAATTCCAAATCCAAGTCCCAGGCATTAAACCTTTTACGACTTTGTGTGAATTATGTATTAATAATAAACTAGGGAATTTCGCAAGTAATTATACGTCAGTTGGAGCAAAGAGACAGTCCGGCCCGAGATCCTGTGAGAGCTTGTCTCCTTCTGAGTTCGGGAGGTCACAGATCATTACCCTGGCCCCGTTTCGGACCAACCGCTCTGTCGTGGCTCGTCCAAGCCCCGAGGCTCCTCCAGTTACGAGTCCAACGAGTCCCTATGGGAAAACACACATGAGAAAGTCATTAAATTACTCCATAACGTCTGACATTGAATGACCTTCAGAATCAAGAATATGAAGAGTTGAGGAATCTATCACACGATCATGCCATCGCGTATGTCGCGGTCAACTCTCGATATAAAACATTTACAATTATGATCGTTTAAAAATATATTATAGCGTTAATATTTTAAAGCTAAAAGTTAGTAATGTTACTATTTATACTGCCTAACTAACAAGGTGATATACAGGGGTCACGGCACGGGGTCACGTAATCACAAGAAAGGGACTTATATTTTCCACAACACCCATAATACACAAAACGACCCCATGGAAAAACTGATTTTTGAAAAATTAACAGTGCCGGATTTTTATATTTAAAAAAATGTTACGAAATATAAACTTACCTTTAGCATTTTGAGATTATTTTTCAGTTATCTTCGGATTTTAAGTGACTTTTAGCAACTCTTAGCTTGTGGGTGTAACTCACTGAGTCTTTCCTCCCGTTTCTCTCTCGGCCAGACTCAGTGGGTTGCAATAGTATGTATTC
>JAQFZY010000437.1:0-28081 GCA_034696285.1 Hypogastrura burkilli | reverse complement strand
TAATTTCTACGCTCCACATTGTAAATAAATTGGGCTATTGGAAAAAGCATCAAATTCTGGTTTGGAGCCAACCCTTATTTCAATATGCAACTTTGCATTGGATTTAATTCGACTTCCCAAACTGACCAATCGGTATCTGTATGCATACTACCCGTTTTCCCAAACAATCTACAACAGATGTACCCAAAAATCACGTCAATTTGTCAATATACGGAGATGCGTAATTACAACTGGACTTTTTTTTCCCCCTATGAGCAGACTCTGCAGATCAAGATGCCTCGAAATCTTGCGATGACTATAACCACGCTTCAGCTTTCTCAGATGGTAGTCGGCGTTTTTATAAACCTGTATTCCCTATGGATGAAATGTAAGTTATCAGCTAACAAATAGATACACGTATATATTAACTTCCTTATACTGTATATTTAAGCCTAATAGAATATGGTTCTATTTATGCGCAGCAAAACGTGGGAACTGTTTTGACCGTAGCTATGATGCTATGTACCTTGCTCTGGGAATGTACGCCTCCTACTTTGTTCTCTTCGCCAACTTCTTCGTGAAGGCTTACTTCGGGCGCCGGTCCATCAACAACAATAACAACAGTAAAGCAATAAAGAAGACCAACTAGTCTTTCCACCCACCAACAACGTCAGCAGCGCCAGCGTTCAGCGTCTTTACCTTCACTCCTACACACCATCATCATCACGCACTCCAACCTATATATTCCTTTTTATTCGAATAACTTCAACTATGCTCTCATTTACGCCGGACTGAAAAGGCTCATTCCAAGTCCCGCGTCCCGCCCCTAAACTTAAAGTGCAAAGGCGAGCCATGCGCACGCCCGCGGGCACTAAGAGGCTCCTCACTGCGCATGCCTAGCCTTTGTATAAAGTGTAAGGCACAAGGCACCCTTATTTCCCCTCTTTGCCTCCCCCGGAAGGCCCTTCGTTGTTAGCTTGGCTCTGAAATTAAGTGAGATTTGTATAGCTTTGGCTGGGTCAAAGGTCATCTAGAGTCAGGCTCCTCTGGCCCCGGAGGGAGGACAGCCCTCAAAAGTTAACTATGATAAAGGCACTGTGGTAGTCACCAAAAAAGGTAATTGTTTGAGTCATGGTCTCTATGTTATAAGGCGCGTGTGGTATTCAGTACGTTGTAGACGATAATCTAATCTCTCATGTTATTTAGACACAATTAAGTTAAGAGCTGACTGGGAGAAGAGTCAGGCATTTGGATTGCTTGTGCGACCTCTGTGTGTGTTACTATTATTATTTGAAATCCTGTCAGGTCAACTACCACTACCGAGCTGGTACGAGCTACAAAAACTATATTTTTGATTAAAGTCAAGGACAAGGCAACCAAAACCGTGATTTTGTGTGAGAACCTTTGTTTATTGTATTATCAGAATGAAATAAATCAATGAATGTTGTTGTATGCATTTTGCTTTAAAAATAATCCAGGCCGATAATGACCTTTGGCTTATTGGCGCGCTAAGTCCATTTCAATCCATTCGTTGTTCCTATTTAAGTAAGCCTTAAAATTATTGACTCCGTAGCGGTGAGCTTCCGCTGAGCAGCGCTTAAGATCCCGGACTATCGGCATATAGCGTTTGGTTCTGCTTCTGACTGACTAAGTCTTCTCTCTCTGACACTTGACCTTGGGACGCCCAATGGCGCAGGATAAACTCGGACCCCATTTCCCCAATCATTATGGCAGGGATCCCTGGGCCGAATTCGGGGTCATGGGTCATACTTCGTACAATGAGAAGTCCTATATACTTAACTAAATAAACTTACCAGTATTTGCATTTATAATCACAGGCATTACTGAGGCATCAATCACGCGGAGACCAGTCGTCTTAAAGACCCTAACGAACAGGCGATCAGAAGAAAGGTCAATAAACATCGAATATTTTAGGAGTTTACCTTAGCTCTGGGTCAACTACGGCTGAAGAGCTTGGCTCCTCCCAGCTCTTCCCCATGGCACAGGTCCCGACGGGATGGTAAATCCTGAAAAGGCATAAAGGTCACTTAGGTCACCCATACCTGCAATCAGAATTTTGAGCCAGAAGCTTACGTGAAAGTGAGATGGCGGACATAGCACTCGAAGTAGGCGTCGGAGCGGAAGGGATGGTGCTCACAGCCTGGAAAAGCTTTCGAGGTGAAACGGGCATTGACCCTCCGGTACGACGCCGTGGTCTCGTATAGATCGATAACCTTCTTTGTGGCTAAAAATTATGAAAAACCAGACTGCTTTCGCTGGTAATTTTAATTTAACCAACTTTGTGATTTGTAACTTCTGATAGTACCAACTTTGTGTTTGGTAGCTTTAGCTTCCACCAACTTTGTGGTTGGAACTGGTAACTTTAGCTCTACCAACTTTGAAGTTGGTAATCCCAGGTTTTACCAACTTTGTTGTTGGTAACTTTAGCTCTTACCTTCGACAAGGACCCTGAGGTCATCCGGATGGCTTAGATAGTTTGGCTGAATGATTGGATGAAGGAAGGGGTCACTTCCGGCCAGCCTAAGCTCCCCAACGCTCTTTGGGCGTACAAGAATTGGGAGCACAAAGTTGGAGTCCTGCCGAAAGTAAGGGCTCAAGTACTCGTTCAGCAAATCCGATCGGGCATTTGAGATCCGTTCCAGCGTCTCTCCGAAGCCCGTCGATAGGCCCGCTCCGTTCATGCAGACTTGGACTTCAGGCCATGAGGGATCCCTTCGGACGGGCGTCGTAAAGTAGCCAATGGCAGAAATGGATATCGTCGCAATGGGCCCTGTTCTATTTCGTACGAAGTCCGTGAGAGCCTTGATATTAGTATCCCGATCCAGTAGGAGGGACTCAGACACGTTGACCAGGAAGGGCCCGACCAGCGGGTAAATGTGGTCCTGGAGATTCTGTCCAACTCCGGCCAAATTCACTCTTGCTTTCAACTGTGGAGTTCAAATTCAAAGCGGTCTCAAACAATTGAATTCAAAGGAACTTCTTATGCTTTCGTTATACCCCAACAGAGTGGAGATGGTCCTTGGGTCCAATTCCGGACAGCATCAGTAGCTTGGGGGAATCGATGGACCCAGCACTCAGAATAATTTCTCGTCGTGCCCGCACGAACCGCTTAACGCCGTGGCGAATGTAGGTTACCCCGTAAGCGTGCCTGTTCTTATCCAGATGAATCTAAGAATTGAATAAAGGTACAAATGATTTCGCCAAATTATGTAAGTTGACCCCTTCACACTTACTTTGATCACCCGAGCGTAGCGGTAGATTTTTAGGTTCTTCCGTTTCAGAATTGGCCTAATGTAGCCCGGATACGTGCTCCATCTGAGCCCGTTCTTTTGGGTCAATTCGAGCTCTGAGAACCCTGAACATTTAAGATTTGACCTTTTCACATTGAGATGTTCTGACCATTACCTACCAGTGAATATTTTTGTTACTATGTTGACTCACCTTCAGCCTGGTCCCCGTTCGGGTCCCGAATTAGGAAACCCTTTTCCTGGACAGCGTCCAGGAAATAGGAAGCCATGTAGGGCTGTCGTGTAGTTTCAACCCGCATTGGGCCGCCTTTCCCGTGAAATCGTGCTAAAAACCGAATTTTAGGATACGTTAACATGAATGGAAACCCTGGCGGATCCTACAACTTACGGTCAGGATAGGAGCCCTGATAGTCTTCTAGCTTCTTGAAAACTCGGAGCACGTTCTCATAGGCCCATTCCGAGCTCCCAGTAATTCGGGCCCAGTTATTGTAGTCTCGTGGATTCCCCCGCTGGTAAATCATGGCGTTGAGGTTGCTGGAGCCGCCTACACTTTGAAAAGCATCCTAAGCATTTTTGATCCTATTGAAATTGAAGCTATTTGCTTACCTAGCCCCGTCCCTCGTGGCCAGAACATTCTCTTTAAACAAAATGGCGAATTAGCCAAGACCGTGGAAAGGCTAGCAATTTAGAACCGCACTCACCTGGTCATGGAGTCCAAGACAGGAGTTATTCTGGCGCTCTGTGACATAGCGGAGGTCCGTCCCCTGACATCGCTGAAGCAGGCTCGAAGGGTACGGGAGATAGGAGAGCGGGTTCGGGTTCCCGCCCAGTTCCAGCAGAAGGACACCATGCTCGACAGATAGGCGGTTTGCGACGACCGACCCCGCCGAGCCCCCGCCAACTGTAGGCGAATAATTGGCTCTCATTTAAACTATCACCAATGCATTCGACATCTCTCACCAATTACAGCAGATTTCCTCATGAATTACAGCAAATCATTTGAAACTTATTATGAGCAAAAAATTATTTATTTTACAATAATTAAGGGAATTAAAATTATCTTATTTGAAATATTTCAAAACCTTGGTGAGGCAATCTGCTCTAATTGATGAGAGATTTCAAATTAATTGGTGATCGTTTAAATGTTCCTCGAAATGACTTAAGAATTTCATATCGGAAAATACAGATATATAAACTCAAGAGGAATTTGCAAAAAATAATATTCCGCTGAATGTTATATTTTTTCCGGCATGAAAAATAGTAGAAAATAATTAATACTTACCAACAATGAAGTCGAACTGTTCGGCAGGGTATTCGGCTGAAACTGGATTTCGAAGGACGTCCTTGTAGTAGCCAAGCGTAGAGTAGATTGCGACCCAGAGGGGCAGTGACAGGGAAAATGGGACGGTAATTATTGGCGGGATGCTGATCCGTGCCAACCGGCTGGCGACGCGGCCCAGCGTAGGAGCCATGTCGAGGTCAAGGTCAAACCACGGAACCCGATATTTATAGAAATTAGCCGCAGGATCCCTTAGCCTTCGGCTCCATTTCGGACCTCTTTCTTAATACAATAGGATAAGAACTGAGGTTCAGCAGCAAGTTATTGTTATGGCCAAGTTCATGGGAAGGAAAAGGAATCAGAAAAGAGAGAACGAAAGGTTGTTCAACTGCATCTTTCTTTACATCACTTTCTTATGTGTATTACTATTACGCGTACCGACAACACGCTTGGCTCATTTTTCATCTCTAAATGCAGTGATCATTGATCATTGTCAGGAGCGATAATTAGGTATGCAAAGAAACGCATAAAATGTTTACTACTTGTTTATTCTTGCGTGGTTTCCCATTCTGCGTCTTCTTCATGAAGACTATGCCTGCAATAAATGATGCATCTTTATTATTATGTAGTGCAGTAGTGCTTGGGATGACGGACAAGCGTGTCTGTGTATGTTCAGCTGATGAAGTTGTACCGCCCTTGGGCCATGCCATGCATTGTTATAAATCACAAAGTACAGCGTCTTGTACTCTGTACGGCATAATCTTCTTTGAGCAGATGCGAAATGCGAATTCATATGTATAAGAATTTTCATTTAAGATAAGTTAGTAGCTGTTTGTCGTGACATATGTATTATGCAGTAGATGCAATACAATGTAACGAACATAGCGTCATTTTAATCACGGCAGTATTCAAATTAAGTTGATAATGGGTAATGGGTCAAGTTCGTCAACTACAGTACGTGCGTATCCATATTTACTTACAATGCTAAGGAAAGAAGGTCAATGTCAATTTACAATTTAATGACAATAGTTGGTAGTTCAAACTTAAGGCAGTTAATACAAGGTTAATACATCAGTGCACGTATGTCTGCCGCCGTACTACGTCACTACATATAATATAAAATTCGTTGCAGAATATAATATACATACATACTGAATTAAGACGCTATTTAATTACATTGAGAACATTTTTACTAAAACCACAATATAAGATCAAGCCTTACATAAGTTACCGCTTCGTCAAAAGTTGTAGGCTGCAGTGAAGGAGCTTACGAATAAACGGAGATTATTCCATGCTATTGGATATTGGCGTAATCTTAGTTCTAATGGTTGTAATCGATTACAGTAACACTGGGTTTTCATATCTACTAGTATGTACATATAAGAATAAGAACGAAGAAGCCTGTGCAGCGAATGAGACAAGATATAATTCCAGGTAAAGGATTACTGTAATTTCTACGTGTAAACTCATGTCGTAAAGATTTTAATGTAATCGATTACATTACCAATTACAAAGTACAACGTATTTCATAGGTTTGTTTAAGAACACAAGGAAAGAAAGCTGCAAACTGTGGCTGTTTCTTTTTTTTATTGATTAACCGGAAGTCAATTTTTAATTAGAGTAATCTGTAATCATAAGTCGCAACGAGTGTAATCGATTACAAGTTACACAAAAGTATTTCCACAAAGTTTGCACTGCTACGATAGATGAACGAACTCGCAAACTGAGACTCTTTATTGCATCAGCCTTTTCTTTTCCTTTGAGGCCCGCCAAAGTGTGAGTGACTGAATTCCTTTCAAATAAACGTGCTCTAGTAATTGAGTCATTCTCATTAATCTCCGGCACAATTAGTTAAATATTAGTTAGAACCCGTTCATCTGGGACGTGTGGGACAGGGGCTGACGACCTTCGGCCTACCATTTAGCGGATCATAATCTTACAGAAGGACTTATGGAGGAATACGCACGTGAACCATGGTACCAGAATTGTCATTCTTTTTAAAAAAAAAAGTTCAAGTTGTAATTTGTAATTTTAGGAAATAATTATAAAAGCTAAATTGTAATAATGTTTCCAGCCCTTGGCGGATAGTTGACGACTGCGGCGGGGCCTTCACAATGGGTGCCATTGGTGGGTCCGTCTTTCAGGCCATCAAGGGTTTCCGTAACTCCCCGGCCGGGCTCAGCTACCGAATGAACGGGAGCCTGATGGCCATCAAGGCCCGGGCACCCATCATCGGCGGGAACTTTGCCGTCTGGGGCGGCCTCTTCTCCACAATAGACTGCTCCCTCATCAAGGTCCGGGGGAAGGAGGACCCTTGGAACGCCATCATGTCAGGGGCCGCTACGGGCGGGATCCTGGCGGCCCGGAGTGGGCCTGGGGCCATGATGGGGAGTGCCCTCATCGGCGGCGTCCTCTTGGCCATGATTGAGGGCGTCAGTATTCTATTCACACGGTTCACAGCGGACCAGTTCCGGCCCCCGACATTCGTAAGTCATTCATTAAGATAGTTCATCTCCAAAGGTCAAATCAAAATCTGAGTCCATCTGTTTACTGCAGGAAGAACAGTTGGAAATGTTGAAGAATGACCCGAATGCCCCGCCTCAGCTCCCACCGCTCTCCTCAGAGCAACAGTACTAGGACTAGGAATCTAACTAAATATTCCGAAAGACACTCTAAATTGAGACGATCGTAGTCAAGCCCAAGTCTGAGTCACTCCGCCTCATCATTTCATACAAAGTCCCCTTCTACTTCTATAAAGACAGATCTTGTTACTCAAGCCCCCGAATTCCTACTGACTCCTGTGTATGATTCTAATGTAAATAATAAACACGCTATACACAATACACAATAATGTAGAGCTCTCCTTATTTTAACGGGATACTAATAACATTGTTTGAATATGAATACTTTGTGTTTAGGTAATTTCATTAGACTCATCACAGCTCTGAAAAATGATAGTAACCACATCGGGCACTTCTGACTCTGAAGGCACTTAATTGTAATTCATGTGAAAATACGTGCGTCGTGTATTTGATGAAAAACGGGATTCATGGCGTAAAGTTATGAATTCGGTCAGAGATCTTCCGAACAGCTGGTAACTTGGTCAGGAAGTCCCGCTCGTAGCGGAGGAACCGATGCTTGACCGGGCAGTCCATGTTAATGCAGATCATCTCCGCCTCTCCCGAGCAACTCCGGCATGTCTAAGAGGTCAGAATGTCAAGGCCAAAGCACGTAGTTCTAATACGCTCGTAAATATACGTCTTTCACTTACTTGGGAGCAGCCATCGTACTTTGAGATAATTAGGTTCCCACTGTCGCACAGGTAGTCGTTGAGGGCCTCAACGGTCTGGAAGCAGTTGTCACACCAACCCAACTCCGTTCGGCACTCACACTTGACGCAACTCTCACTCTTGAAATACTGATCAATGGTCCCCTTCTTCGCTCCCCCTTCCGTGTAGTAGGACTTCAAGTAGCGTCGCGGCATCTCGGCATACCTAAATCATAGTCACTGTCACAGGTTAATAATCATGCCAGAATTACGATCAAATATATCTCTTACCATCGGCCAACGTCCATACTGGCGAGTGCCAGGGACCGATTGAGGGCCGGCATGATGGCCTTCTCAATGTAATAGTGGGCGTTGAGCCGGAGGTTCTGATTCCCAATAAAGTCCTGTGGACGGCGGACGAGCTTGATGAGCGGGAGGCCGGGGCTCCCGTAGACAACAATGTAGGGGACCCGCTGGCTGGGCAAGGGCTCAGCCCTTGGGTCCTTTTCTGCCAGAATCCTATTACAAAGTACACATTTGAAATGGCCATGAGAGCTGGTTCGTGACTTATGACCGTACTTGGATAGCTCTAAGGCGGGCACTACGGCTGTCGGCTTATAACCTGCCCGTCCCCGGAACTCTCGTGCAAACGTGTAGAGACTCAGGCTCACACGGCCCATGAAGATTTTTCGAAACTGCTCCTGAACAAATTTCTTGACCATGAGCTCATTCTGGGTCACGAAGAGCGTCTTGAGTGCACCTTCCAGAATCTGTTAGTATGGAAAACCGTTGAAGTTTATATGGCTGCAGGCGGCTGCGGCCAAATTCATAATAACAAGGGCTTGTATTTAATGCTCCCCTTAAAATACTGACTTCAGTCCAAAACAAAGCACGGAAATGGACAATAGATGTTAACAGCACAATATGATTCAGGTCGGGTATAGAATATGAATCCCGTCAAAAGATTAGTGCCATCATCTTTATTTCCTCCCTTGCATATGTTACGCATATGGGCTAAAGTCTGCATTCTCTGGTCAGCCAGAATATCAATTCACAAAATGGGTACCTTTGCGACCGCCGGACAACCATCCCTCCGAACCGTCTCAATCCCTTTGGCGTCATACTTTGGCTCTTCCTGATCCGGAGTCTCATAGGCGAAGCCCACATAGCGCTTCTTGGTCTGAAGGATACATGGCTGGTAAACTTTCTCCAGTTTAAGCTTGACAGGCTTGGGGTTATGGGCCGTGACCGCGTCCACAATCCGCTGGGAAAGCCTGAAGGCCTCCTCTCGCGTCTTGCCCGGGAAGTGAAGGAAGAGAGAGTCCGTGTCACCGTAGACAACTTTAGCCCCGTAGCAATCCTCCTCCGACTTGACATAGTCGATGGCACGTTGGAGTGTTTCCCGCCCTTTACTCACGACGCTGTCTGCAATCTATTTCAAGGGTCAGTAGTAGTTAAATAGATAGCTGCTGTTGCCAAGGTCGGGGATCGTCCTACCTCAACGCAGGCCATTCGTCCAGAGAAATTAGCAGACGTGTAGCCATAAGTGACGTTGGCGATTAGCTTGAGCCCGAGTTGACGAGAGTCCAGAACCTTCTGGAGCGTTTCGTCATCCTTCCACTTCTTCATTGACCGCTTAACCATTTGCCTCGTCTCCAGGATTTGCTCCAGCATCTCGCCGAGGATTCCCTTCTTGACAGAGGCCTTGACAAAGACGACCCCGCAGGGGGAAATTGTGACCATGTCATTGTCCAAAAGGCTTTTGAGATGGGCCGGCGGAACGTATTGATTCAGGCATCCAAACTGGAATGTGCTGTCTCTGAAATACGTAGTATTCAAAACAGGACTTTTTCAATACTGCAGCACTGCAAGGTTGAACTTCTGCTGGCTACTGGCTACTTACTCTCCCAGATGCTGGACTCGTCCAATGCAGGTTGAAAAGCAGTAGTTGTAGGCCATCATCATTGAAGGGTAGAGGGACTGGAAGTCCAGGACTGCCACAGGATCCATGTAAAACCTACAGAGAACAACAGAATTACAGATTACAGTTTATAGGATTTTAAGGGATATTTCATACTTTGACTCAGGCTCCATGATGAGTGGCAAGTACTCCGGGGCCTTCATACTTCCACGCTGCATGGGACTCGGGGAAGGTGGGACCAAATCCGCCGGCTTCGCCAGTCGCAGCATCATAGATTCAACACGAAACTACACAAGTAGTTAACAATTAAATACGAATTAACAACGTACAGCGTCTACCGACTACAAGTTGCGTCCAACATTTGTGTATTTGCTCATTGGCGTAGGTATTTCGTTTAGAGGTAAGTTGATTTCAACCTGTGAACCGCGGGAGAGAACTTCAAAGAATTGGATCCCAAAGAGACGGGCCAACTCAGAGGTACGATTAATCAAATCTAGCTTCTCAATAATCCGGATCACGTTCTCCACACGCGTCTTGAAGTACGACATCACTTTGAGTCTAAAATTAAATTACATCAATAGAGATCCGGAATAGGTTGAAAGATTTACCAGAATTCTACGGCTTACCTGCTTCCTCGATCAGTCCAGTAGTTATGAAGAACATTGTATGGTAGAAGATGGACTCGCTCATGCAGGATTTGGAAAATAGCGTTCTCAAAGGTGTAACTGGTCACTGTGATCTAGGCATAAGTTACTTCCAGTTATGTCTTTGTAAATCGGCTTCAGTTATCAGCGCTATGAACTACCTCATGACGAAGAAGCCGCCATAAATTGAGTACAATCCGCCCGTTAACAGCCTCGTTCCAGCCAGTATCATTCCTGTTCCCATACTGCCTTCCGGCGTAGTTTGGTTGCGGAAGGAGTCGAGAGAGCTCAGAGGTCATTTCAAGCCCAATCTTGACTCCTCTCTCGACTAAGTAGCCCCACGAGAACTTTGTGATCTGTCAACAAACCAGTACCCTCTTGTGACTCAATAGAATGACAGATATAATGGAATACTGCCAACTGTCCCTCACCTCGTAGCCAACAAGAACGTCCGGGTCGGTCTTCTGAACAAATTCGATGAATCGTTTGAAGAGCGAAACTTCATCATTTACACACTCTGTACGAAAGAGGTCACTCGAACTGGCAGCTGACTCGGGCTCAATCATAAAGCAGCCTGTCAAAGGTTCAATTAAATTAAGAGCCAATCTCCGGGAAAGGTGAACAACTTGGAATACGTATCAATATTTTAAATGAAGGCCCGTACCAAGGGTTGAGTCATACGACCTTTCTGGGTTATCCCGATGAAGTGAGTAGAAAATGGCCTGGACGGAGTCGTACTGGGGGTCAGGGGTTAGGCCATTCCGGCTGCAACAATGAACTTCCACAGAAAGCGTTGACAGGAACTGACACTAAAGTCAAATATAACAAGTTATGAAAAGTTGGGTAAAAATTCTCATCGAACTTACCTCGTGGAGTGCCTTTGCATTTTGGAAGTTGGAAGCGTCCAAATCGACCGCCCGGGCTCTGCATTGTGACTCTGTTGTGAACGAAAGTGAGTCCAGTTCGCTCTCATTTAGTCGAACCTTCGGAAAGGCCCGTCGCTTGCCTTCAGACTCCTGAGAGTTTACAGGAGAGTCCGACTCCCAGGTCAAACGGCGCCTCTTCCGCGTCCCCTTGGTCCGGTCCCTGAGGACGGACTTCGGGGTCAGGCTCCCTTGTGAGGAGGCCGGGGACTCTGGGACGGACATCGGGGACGGAACTATCGTGTCATGCTCATCTTCCTCAGAAACGTCAGAGTCGCGATCCCCAGCTTCGGAGCCGCTTCCTAGTCTGCCGAAACCGAACCGCTTCGCTGGACCTGTAAACAAAGGCAAAAGTTCAATGAATTACAAGGTACCTAGGGGTCAACGGTCAAAAAGGTTAGTCACAGTCACTCATATGTAAGTAACTCACATGTCAATGGAAAGCTTAATGTGGAATTCAAAAATATATACACTTGATCTCTGTTACCAAATGCGTTAGATTAGGAGGCCAAAGAATGGTTTTGTGGGTTCGTTTTTACCAACTGCACCTACTTTTTTGGTCGAGTGGTCAAAGTGTCCAAAATCATTAATTGACATTAACCGGCAAGGATTTACACTGTGGCTTACCTGGCATTTCATCTTCCTCCGATTCACTCAGATCCTCCGCTCTCTTCTTTGACCCGACTTTGGTGGGCACTTTGAGCTGGAGCCTTGGAGGGCTTGTGCCCTTAAGTCTTGCTTTCATGCACATCATTTCCTGCATCCAGGTCCGGCGCTCCAATGAGTATCGACCCTTGTCAGGGGCCTTGAGCTTCTCCTTCCAGTATTTTTGACAGGCGGGGACCGGGACCGATTTACAGGCTCCACTGGCGACCGAAAAGACGGTGGCCGGCTGCTTAATAGGCTTGACCTCGTTCTTTTGAAGGGAGGGACGGCCGTAAGTCCGGTCCTTCGCCTGAAGCTGGGCTCTCCGCTTCCGTCTCTGTTTACCAGCTTCCTCTAATATCCGGAACAGACTCACATCGCCCACTTCGTCGCCATCCTCACCACTCGTCACAGAAGAGTCATCCTGACTCGAGCACGGACTCTCATCCGTGTCATTGGGCTGAGAGTAGTCTAGTGAAATGTCCTGGAAGGAAGTGTCTGCATATTCATCATCACTGTCACCTGAGAATGAATCAGAAACGGAGTTTACTACGTGTCCGTTTACCGGAGTTCGCACTATGGCTAGTTTTACCACTGCATACATTGTGAACACATGCAAAAATTGAGAATAAATGCAAACATTATGAACATATAGTATGCTAACATGATAAACATACAGTATAGTATAAGAACAAGAACATTGTGAACACTGCGATCATTGTGAACACTGCGATCAATGTGAACATACGATCATTGTGGACATACGATCATTGTGGACATATACTTACGAACATTTTGAGCACATACGGACATTGTGAACATATGGGAGCATTGTGAAGGGTCGAATCAATCAGAAACGAGGTTTACATTCGTTTATCGGAGTTCGGATTATGGCCACTTACCGCAGGACGGATACTCATACACACTCTGGATTGACTGCTGTGAGTCCGGCATTTGGGTTTCTCCTCCGTCATCCGAGTCTGACGAGAGGATGAGGGAGGGTTCACCCGGGTACTCATAGAAGCTCGTGATCCCGGAGTCCTTAGGCCCTTCAACCACAATGCTGCTCCCTGGGGAGATTCCGGGCAGGTTCTGGAGCACGAGTCTCTCGGCCAACCCTCCAGCCTCTGGCGTGTCCTGGTCCAACTCGTCTTCCTCATCGTCACTGCTCGTCAGGTCAACAATTTCAGGGGACCCTTCCGGTACTTTGACTCGAGGTTTCAATGGAGACACCGTGGGAGACGCAGACGGAGGCATCGTGTCAGACAAAAACGGAGACAACATCGATGACGAAGGCGGGGACTTGCCTTCATAAAGAATCATAACCTCATCATCACTCTCCGAGGAACTATCATCAAAGGCTCCGTCAGACTGGTCCATCATGAAGCCGCCGCCGCCACCGCGGTGGGAAGTCCCAACCAATTGCTCCGCCTCCTCAGCAGCAGCAACCAGCATTGAGTTGGACAAGAAGTCCTGAGTCCACTCATGCTCATTATCCTTTTCATCATTCTCTTCTTCTTCCATTATAACGGGTTCCTGAGGCAGAGAGATCAAGTAAGGGTCATCCTCCATGTCTGCCAGAAACTGGGAGCCAAGGATGCTGTTGAAGTCAGGCTCAACCTGCTCCGCATCCCGCTCCCCTGCCATTTCCTCAAGGAGGGCCACCATTTCAGCATCCGCCCTGTCAGATTCGGAGCCTGCTAGTTGACCCGAGTTGACCAGGCCCACGTTTTCAATTAGGACTTGGCTTGAGGGGGTCGAGGGCTCCTGGGACGAGTACGGAGACTCGACAGGGGAAATGAAGCTCATGTGGGAGGGGGACATTGACTGCAAGAAATAAAGACGTATTTAGAGCAGACTCGTTTAAAGCTGTTTTACCAAACTTACTGGATAATCAGTATCAGGAGGCGGGAGAAGCCCTCGAAGCACACCCATCAGTTCCTCTTCCCTCTTGAAGATGAATGACTGAGTGGGTCGTTCCTGTGAGTCCGGAATCCCGACTTGAGCCCAGTCAAGCATTCCATTCTGCCGCCGCCGTTCCCGCTCGTCCATCCAAATTGCCTCGATGCCCGGGTTCTTCCCTATATAAAACACGCATTGGTTAGACCCCAGTAGTGATCAATTGTATTGATATTAAAGGAGTAATTTTTACCCGAGCGTGACTGACTGACAATAATCTCTGAGGCGTCTACATCAATTTCCAGCTCGCACCTGGAAGCCTTGTGGACGTTTGGCGGGAGGAATGACTGAGGGGACAGCTTGGCCAGGTCCCAAATCCCGTCATGACTTTCTGATACGTCACAGTTTTCTCCTGATGAAGAGCTTCCGGCCCTGCCACGGAATCTCACCCTCGAAAAGTGAATAAAGTTCATTCCGTAGAGCTTAAAGTCCATGAAGAACTGGAGGATGTAGGGAATGTGGGCCTCGTACGGCTGGAACCGCTGACCCAAAATAGTCCCGGCCTGCTCATAATCAATTTGAATCAGATCAAATGGCGGTAAATTACAAAATTCTCAACTTGACTCTCTTACTTGGAGCAAGTCGTTAGCCTTGTTGAGAGCGAATGGGTTATAGAAATAAATCTTGAGGAACGTCTCATCGCTCGGCTTGTAACCATAGAATGACCTAAGAAGGATCAGATAAGGTCAGGAATTACATAGAGAAATGCCACATTGTGAACGTAGAACATATGTGAACAAAATGCGACCATTGTGAACATATGCGTGCATTATGAGTATATGCAAAGATTTCACACATATGCAAGCATTGCGATCATTGAACACGACTCACCGGCCGCTAACCCTCACGACCTTGTGGACATGCTGACCCCCGTCTCCCTTGGCCTGAAGGGCCCCACTAATTCCGCGGTCGAGAGCCAGAGACAGGCGCTGGTCCAGATTCTCAATCCCAGGGTCATCCAGAATGTACAAATAAGGGAAGACTCCGTGCACATGTGTGCAAGTCTTCTGGCCTGAGGAAGAGAAGGAATTACTTAACTAACCCCGATGATCATAACCCTTGATTGACATCTTATACCTTTGGGTGTTGCTCCATAGATTCGGATCACCGGAACCCGCAGCACCTCTGCCCCCTTGAACTGTGAATAGAGAACGTCCAGTTGTGGGATCGGGAAGGCCGTGTAGTTCTCCGCCACCACGATCCTCTGGGAGAAAGTGGCTCCGTAAATTGAGTTGGAGCTGGTCCGTGATGTGGAGGACTGCTGACTCATCATGTCAGTCAATGGTCACAACACGGTCGGTACTCAGTCAACCAGCACTCAACCTTCTTTTGCCTATAGGAAGAAACAAGGACAAACTCATTTGGATACTTTGAATTACAATTAGACAGAAAGCAGATCACAGATCACAGATAGACAATAGACAGGTGACAGGTAAGCACTACCAAATATCAATATCAAGATAGTAACTATTAAAACCACACGACAGAAAGTCAACTCTGACTTTTGACCTTGTAGTCATAAGTCAGTGTGGGTTACGTAATCAAAATCGAATCGTGGATACGTTACGTAACGTGCACTACCACTAACACGATGGGTACAACTTATGACGTATAGTTTTACTTTATACGCTGTACATATTTTAAAGATTATCCTAACATAGAGTTACACATTTAAATCCAAGTAGAAACTATTGCATAACACACAACTGTGGACTCACTACATTATTGTGGATACAAAATTATCAAAAATCAAAACAGAATTGACTTTAAAAATGGAGTAAAAGTTAAGTGACAGTGCCAGTTTAGGCGGTACACATGTATTTTGAAAGAGGGCGATCTTCCCGCGAGATCATAAAGTAAATCTAAGGCGGGAATACTGTACAACAGAGTCTCAAATACATTGAAAATAGAGACAAAATAAAGTGAAGCTTCAAGTTCCTTAATTTAATTGTGAATTAAAAGCACTGCTGCCTACGTATTGAGGTACTACGTAGAATGATACAGCTGTAACTTCTTCAAGTATACGGTCGGGTACGTTCATTGTTTCCAAATTGGGAACAAGTTTTGAAGTCAAATTCTAGCAAAATTTCATATTCCAATCCATTATTTTGCGTCTTGCTAATAAACGTTGGCTCTATAAGCCAGAACTTTCGGCTCTTTCGAATGGTCCATTTTATTTTATAATGCAATGCGCATAAATTACTTAAAATTCATAATTAGTACATGCTTAATGTTAAAAGGTTACGGGTAAAAAACTACATACGTTTGTACTTATTATAGTTCTTTGTAAACAATTATTAAGGAAATCAATTATTTGGTACAGTTATTTGGGCGGTCCAGCACCCAGGATCCAGGCACCTTGTCAACTGTCGAACCTCTGCGTGTGAGCAGAATGAATGCCATCGTGGTCGTGGACAGGAAGGACTCGGGAGTCCGGCGGCGCTTTGACCCCACCGAAGTTGAGAATGACATTGAGCTGGCTCTCAGGGTCCATTTGGAGGACAAAATCTATGACCCCATGGCAGCCCCCCGCTGGGTCCAGGCAATCACGGACCAAGTCCATGACCAAATAGTGAAAATGAGCTACTACCGCTACAAGTTCATAGTCTCGGTCACCCTTATGGACATTACGGAGAAGGATGACACGAACTTTGCCTCTCTTTGCGTCTGGGACTCGGAGACGGACTTCTTTGCCCAGTGTACCTTCAAAAATGTACTATGCCCGTATGACCTACGACCTAAAAACCCTTTAACGTGGGTATTAATCCTTTTCACTTTGACCTTTCAGAACACAATAGCCTGCTACGCGGTAGTCTATGGGGTCTACAAGTACTAAACTTCGACCCGTTTAAGTGCAACGTGCCACTTGCTACTGTTGGACGAGGTCAAGCCTTCCAGCCGCCTGTACCTGTAATTATGGAAGCATACTTAAGTACAAGGCGGAAGTATTCCAGTAGATCTCGTGACCTGTAGCCGTATGCTGCCAAACTTCGAACTAATTTTAAATCCTTTTTTACGCAACGCGCAACCTTTTCTAATTAATTGTTTGCAATGTAATGTATAGGAATATAAATAAGAATCCGTCGTTAGCCCATGACCGGCGTAACTTCAAGCAAAGCGTTTATTTGGAAGATAAATATTTGTTTTTATAATCTTTAAGTAGGTTTGTCGTAACGACAGTAACAAGTTTAGTTAGCAAGTAATACTATACACTTTTGCACAAGAGTACTTGTAATGTTCATATAGCAACTAAGAACTACTAGTTCTACGGGGCCTCTACCATTTAGTTAGTAAGGAAGAAGAATAACAAGTTGTGTGTTCAAGGAGTTAGGCTATAATAAGAGTGGTCAACATTTAACTTTAACAGAGGCACGACTAACGTAGGGCACATTAGGTCACAATCTCATTCTTTTAGTTTTCTCCCTGGTTCCTCTGGCTGACTACAGCTAACTAGACGTATCTCTAAGGTTTAGGAATAGAAGTTAAATTGCACAAAGGTTTTTGCATTGTTTAGGAGACGAGGTTAGTAAGTTCCACCGAGCACCGCTCAACATCAACACGCATTGGCACGCCCTAAAGACTAATTAATTAACTACGTAATAAATTAACAATCCGAAGAACACAAGGAAGTACAATATAGTAGAGTTCATGTAAACCAACTAATTACAAATTCTTGTGGTTTCCCTCATTTCTTATGATATGGCTCTATATGGCACAAATATGACGACCTTTCGGGGGGAAAGGGTCACTTGGTTCCTAGTACTTAGCCACTAGCCTTAGGCCCGTCCTATAATCCTAAAACTAACTCTCTGAAACAAATCCTAAGTAAGTAGAAGGCTTCCATTCCGTCATGCACTAAAATCTAATCTAAAACCTACGCAGAGTACTCTTGGTCAACATTCCCATATTTAAATCTTAAATACTTTGTGGGGAGCTTCCGCCGCTCGTCAACATGTCAACTGTCAACTTGTAAAGGCAAACTGTATGTATCTTACTTGTTCCGACGATGTCTCACAGTAGTAACGGATGGATTGAATTCAAGACGAGAAGAAGGCAGAAGTGGTTCCTACTTATAACTGGGCCTCATTTAAACAATTACTATTTAGATTGAAATGTGTCACTATTTAAATTAAATTCTATTACATGCGATTTCATTACTAAATCCTGTTTTCCTCGAAAATGCATCAACTGTTCCAGTCAGAAGTTCTCAAATATGAACTACCTTTAAAAACTTGAACAATAAATTAAGGAATGAAATACGTAACATAATTCAATTTAAATAGTGATAGGCTTCAACGTAAATAAATAGCAGTCCTAGTAATTCATAATTCCCAATTTTTTTCACAACATTCATAATTTGGGTCCAGAACTACTAAATATTGTACAACTTCCGGGATTCTGTAATACTTAATACTTTCAATTTTGTGTGGAATTTATGGCCGGCCCTTCAACCTTCGTGGTGCTCCTGCTGCTTCTGCTGGAAGAACTTCCTGGTTGACGTGACCTTTGAGGTTGAGGAGGTCTGCTGTTGCTGGAAGATCCGCTTAAGAGAAATGTTGGTCCCGTCAGCGGAGGTGGTCTCTATTACCTGTTCAGAGGTTTGAACGGGCCCAGCGTCGTATGTAGTGTATTCTGACGTCCCGCTCTCGGAAGAGTCCTGGCCGAAGCTCCGAAACTGGACAGGGCCGCTCTTGCCCAGGAACTCCGAGGGCTTCATGAATACTTTCTTAGTTGAGATGTGGGAGGCGGGTGAGTCGAGGCGGGTAGGGGATGAATACAAGTCCTCTGAAGGGGGGCCGCTGGAGAAGGGCTGGAAGGCCCGTGTGGGCGGGGCCGGCGGTTCACTTGACATGCTACTGTTACTGTAGGCAGATGGAGACTGAAGGAGCCTCCGATCCGCTGAGCCGGGTTTCGGAGAGACGGCTGGCTTAGAGGGCGGCGGCGGGCCTGCCGATGGCTGGAGCCTCATGATGTTGAATGAGTTTGTGGTTGAGTTGATTCGCTCGGCAGAGGACTCGAGGAGTGAGTCTAGCCTTGAAGCCTCCTGTCGCCCTTCGTACTCGATCTCGGTCTCTTCGGTCAGGGACCCAGCTTCTCCGTGGTACTTGGCCTTGTGAATTACGGCGAGCTTCTTACGGGCCTCCTCAAGCTCTCGTTCTATCCGGAGGACTTCGGCTCGAGCATCAATAACCTGGGCGATGGAACCCACTTTCTTCTGATGGAGCACGAGCTGGAACGTCAAAAATCAACAAATTAATATTGGCTTGTATTGCCCATATACAAGTCAAAAATATATGTAGATTTCAGGCCTAAACAAAGTATAAAAATGAACCACTCAACAACGGGCTCAACATCTATACTCCCTCGTTTATACATATTTTACTTTGGTGTAAATCTACAATTCTTTAGACGGCACAAATATTACGTAATTAATGCTGACCTACAGTATCTTAATTTAATGCAAAATGACTTACTGAAAGCTCTTCTTCCTGAGAGAGGGCCTGTCGGGCGGCCCGAACAAGGTTGTCTGTAGAACGAATGACAGCGTTCCCAGCCGCGTGGAGCCTCCGAGTCCCGTCGCTGTCAGGGGAAGCCTTCACTTTACAGGCGACCAGGAGCTGGGCCGTTGAGGACGCTACTTGTTTGGCAGCCGAAATCAACTGGAAGTGTGATGGAGTCAAGTTAGTACTGGGCCTCAAGAAATGTAATAGTGATTAAGTTCGTATCTTACCTTTTCTTCTGTAGCATGACCTTGGACGAGGAGATTTGCACTCTCTACCAGGGAGTGTGTGGCCGCAGCGACCATCTGAGCGGCTGACACGAGTCCCTCTGCCCACTGCCCGTCATCCGAGTCACTCGTGATCTTTCGACTCACGCGGCCCGAGTCTACAAGCTCCCGCTGAGCAAAGGAGGCGGCCTTGACGAGGGCCGAAGTGGCACAGGCAATTGACTTGGCCGCCTCCAGGATCATCTCGTCAAAGTTGAGGCTCTCGTCCGTCTCCTGTATAAACAAGGCAGAAATGAGTCAGTAAATTGCGGAAACTGCAGCATCCCTCCTTGGCCAAGTCCCAGTTCCAGCTCCAGATGAATTTCTCACACTGGCCGTGTACATATGTTTGACTTCCGGTTGAGAAGGAAACAACCAAGAATATCAAACATATCTCACGAACAGGCGAGCGTGTCAGCGTCCTCGTCCCTCCAATACAGCAGACTTTAAATCCTTTTAACTTACCCGTATGGATCGGCGGGGCCGGAGCTTCTCGAGCTTCTTGGCCGCCGCATCGATGGAGTTGGCAGCCCCAAGGAGCTCGTTCTCTGCAATCACTGTTGGGTCATCCGGGTCCTCGAATTCGTGACCTGTAACGGGGAAATAATATAGATGAGTCCAATCCTCAACATTGAGACGAGAGAAATGGCCGAAAGTTATCATGCAGAGACTACGGGTAGGAAATTAGTGAGTCTACATAGTGCCTACAAAAGATGACGAGTTTGCGGGAAATTAGGGATTACTTCTCAAGGCAACTGGACAGACTACATGCAGTAGTAGAGAGCGGAGCTAAGTCTCCTGTGAATTCACAGGAGATTTCGGGTTAGACAAGACACGAACCTTGTGGCGTGAGGGAGTTGGGGCGGAGGGCCTGACCAAACAACGGATTCGTCGACACTTGGTTTCGAACAACTTTAGTGTTTAGAAAAACAATGGTGTGAGGGGGAGTGAGTGTGTGCACAAATACAAATCAAACAAACACAAGTTATGATTATCTCATGTAAAACGAATTATGATAAGAATCAGTAATCAGGCTTACCTTTCATCAACTGGCCAACGGCTACGATTTCAGTGACGGCCGTCGCAATTTCTCGTGAGCAGTGCGAGAGCTCCCCCTTCATGTCCGTCCCAGGATGATTGACTGCATGGAGGACGAACTGGAGGAGCTCGCCGTAGTTGACTCCGACCTGGCGTGCCGCCGTGAGGAGCCGCTCCCGCATATCCCCCTCAACCGTGAAGGCGGCGGACTTGGAGGCCGTCAGTATGTCAGAAATTACTTTCCGGCCCGTGTTCGCTGCAACAATCACGTCGTCCTGTCGGCAGCTGGAGCCGGAGGCTACGGCCTTGGCCGTAGCGCTCGTCACGGGCTTGGTCGCTCGGACAAGCTCTTCTGCTGTCACGGGTCGGCCTCGCGGGATTTCCGATGAGTCAAAGGCCTACGAAAAGGATAGGGTCATGTTGCTAAAAAGTCAAGTCTAATAATAAGTCAAGTCAGTACAGCTAAACTTACCCTAATTTCCTGAGCAATTGCCTCAATGGTTGCTTCGAGGGCCCGGGTCCCTCTCGTGTGTTCATCCTCAACGGCCCTCACGGTCTTCAGGAGGGACGTTACGTTGGTCACCATGATCTACACACAGCACAACAAATGGATTAGTCAGATTTAAGATGGACCATGGTCTCATGCAGTGACACAGTACAAGAACAAACGCTCCTAGCTAATACACATCTTTTCTACTGGAGTGAATACAGAGTTAGTCTGCTGGAGCCACGGTGTTAGTAAAATTAGACGACTTTGCGAGTTTGATCTGCAGCAGAGAGTTGTTGGTGAGAAGCTTGAGATGCCATACGGACTCCACAACATCCAACAACCAGCCAACAAGAGTAATATGTACAAGTTGTTTGTGACTATAAGTCAGGGCTTTTGAATTAGAGGTTTAGACGCAAGGAGGTAAAATGTAAGCTTCGCACCTTACCTTACTGCGGGTCTGACTCTCAACAATGGGAATTAATGGACTCAGTGAATGTGAACTCGTTCGAAAAGTATTTATTTCGTGCTGTTTGAAATGACTTGATATGACATTCTGTTTCGTTATGGCAGAGAAAGAGAAAGACTTGGATTAAAGGAGAGAAGCTAGACAGAGTTCTACTGCTGTTGTTCTGTATTGACTGTTGGGGAGTCCGTAGGTCGAAGGTCATCGGTCCCTCCCGCCGGAGTCGTCCCGTTCGTCCCCTACTCTCACACCACAACACACCGGCTTACTCCTAGTACATTCCTGACCGATGACCCAACTATTCTACCACCGGTCAAACTACTTGGTCCCTCGAATTAGACTAGTATGGCCGGTCGTACCTTTGCAGACTCCTTGAGAGCAATCATTGAGGGATCCTTTGACGATTTCCCAGCCGCCGTCTTCGTTGAGTGAATGAGGTCATAGAGGGCCGCGGCCACGTCACGCACTGAGTTAATAAGCATGACCTGGGACTCGGGATTGTTGGACCCAAGGCTGGCAGCCCCAAATTTGACTGCCTCCGAGAGCTGGACGATTGTAGATACAGCATTCTGGGCCGCAAGGGCTAACTGCTCTTGAGTTGCTGCGGCGCCTGCGGCCATTATGTAATAAATACATTAGATAATACGTCACGATTAGGTAATGAATGGGCATTGCGCATGTGCCATTACCATTAACGAGGGTCTTGGTGTCCTCAACAACGGCCTTGGCCGTCTTTATGATATTTTCCCTGTGATCTGCAAAGGTCTCGTCACCCTCGGCATGGAGCGTCCCGGCCGTTGCAAACATTATTGTGGTGTCCAGGTCTCCGATGATCCCGGAGACGGTTGAGGCGGCATTAATGCAAGCCTGAGTCCCTCGTGAGCCGGCCTGAAGGGCGGCAAGGATGTCGGACACCTTCTCCGAAACTATTCGGTTGGAGTCGGAGAGGTCACGGACCGCAAAGGTGTCATTGGGGGAAAACGTGACGGACCCACCGCAACGGACCAAGTCAATCACGGCTCGTCCCAGCTCCTGAACCCCGCAACGGATCCGGATCCCAATGTCTTGGCTGATCGTCGTCGCCACGGCCCCTCGGGCGTCCCCTGCCAACTGGATATAGTGATGACTGACTTCAGAGGATAGATGAGGGAGCTGGTTCGGGTCCATTGTGGACTTGGACACCATTTCCTGGGACAGGCGGGCGATCTCTTTGGCCGAGTTCACCATCTGGAATGGGTATGGAGACACTCAGGTCATCAGACCATTCTTATAACTAAAAAATTTACTCATACCAGAGTTATCGGGTGGAATTTATTCGAGATGTGATTTAATTTGATATAGTGGGATTTAACGGGAGTGTGACTTAATGGGGATGTGATGTTATGCGGTTTAATAGGATCCCATTGTGACTCAGGGTTCATGTGGGATAAACAATTTAAAAAATTGTCAACAAATTAAATCCCATTCAGTCATAATTCCATTATATCACAAAAATCTTATTAAACCCCATTAAATCCGACCGCCTGTAATGGGATTTATTCAAGAAGCGTGATGAATAACTCGATCCCATTAAATGAAAATTCTACTAAATCGCAAAGTCCCAATAAATCCCATTCTAACCTAGTGTGGAATATAAGACAATTCTGAGTCAAACTCACCCGGGTCTGAAAATCGACGTAGCTCTCAGTGCCAGAGGACGAAAAGTTGGTCTGCTGATCCAGTTTGACCATGGACGCCGCAATGGACTCGCTGATGGAGGCTACCAAGCCGCCGGCTCCCGACGAGATCCGCTCGAGCGAGACCTTGAGGTCATCCAGCCCTTCCTGGAAGCACTGGGAACTGAGGTCAAGTTCCGGGTGGAGGGAAGTGGCCTTGGGGTTCCCGCCTGAGTCCTTGGCCGCCATTACGAACTGGAGAGCACTCTCAAGGACCGTTTTGGACCGCTCCAGGATGTTGACCTGCTCCTTAGTCTCAATGATGTTGGAAGAGGCTCCCACGATGTTGGACACGAGGGACTCCATGATGGAGACCATGGACGTGACCTGGTGACCCAAGTTCTCGGCCTCCGTCCGGCCTGCATGCCGGAGCGGCTCAACGTGCTCTTCGGCCGTTCGAAGGGAGCTCTCTGCATTCTGGACAAAGCCCTGAAGCGTGTTGTCTTTCCTGGGCGAGAGACTCTGGGACACGGCGGCCAAGGAGGCCTGGTTCAAGGCACTCAGCAGTTCGTTGAGTCGATGTGCAGCGTACTCGCACTGACTCTGACCCGGGGCCTTCTCTCTGCAGTCAAACAGGTGCATAAAGTTAATTATTCCGGCATGAAAAATACAAGTCTTAGAATAATGTTTTTCCTTACCTCAGGGCCGTGACGAGCGCCTGGATTGAGACCGAGACGTGTTTGCTGTGCTGGGCCAATTGCTGCCAGATTGGCGGGTCCTTGGGATTGATTGCCAAAGACTTGGCGGCCTGGAGCATGTGACAGGAACCCTCAATTACGCGCCTTCCAGAGGAGACGATTGGTTCTTGGGTCACCCGCCCTTTGGAACTGATCTTGGCCGAGACTGATGCAAACTCGGGCTGGGAGGCGTAGTGGACGAGTGAGTTGACGGATTTGACTAAGGAGGCCGAGGCCCGAGCACAGTTCTCCCTCCGCTCGGCCGACTGATCCCGGTCCTTGATCTCTTGAACAAGGGCAGAAGTGGAGTTGGCTACGTCCTTGGCCATCTGGACGAACTGTCTCTTCGTGGTGGCATCATTTGTCCGTTCAGAGGCCGTTCGGCAGGCGTTGCAGAGGGAGGACGTGTGCTTGGCGATCGTGGTTGCGGCATTGAGGACCTGTTGCTGAGTCACTTTGGGACTAGACAGGACCTGACAGGCGCCCTTGATGTTCTGTGTGGAGGAGTTAATGGCATGTATGTCAACGAGCCCATGTCGTCCAGCCACAGAGGTCGGATCTGCAGCGCCGAGCAAGTAGGCGGCCTGGGCCGAGGACTCTACGAGACCACACACCGCATCCGCCGCCGAGTTGACAGAAGTCCCAAACTCGTCTAGCCTTCCTTCCTTGGCATAATTTGCAATCCCCGTCATGCTGTCACCTGAAGACCGGAGTCAAGAATGAGCTAAAGGGTGATATTGGAATTTTTTTTTTTAATTCAACTTTCTTACCAAGGAGCTTTGACTTGTCCACCACAATTTGCTGACAATCGAAATAGGAAGAATTGTTGAGCGGCTCACTCGGATTGTCCAAAAAGGTCTTGAGGGCCTGGATCCGACGGACCGCATTGTCACATTCCTTCTGGCCCGGGGCTGCTGAGGAGCAGGCGTCGATGAGCTGGTTGAGGCTCTCGCTGACTGCCCGAGCCGCCGCATTGAGCTGGTTCCTGGCCCCAGGGGCGTCGGGATTCGAACCCACGGACTTGGCCACCACCAACAGATTCGACGTGACGATGGAAGCGTTCTTGAGGGTCAGGAATATATCTTCTCGGATCAGCGTCTCGTCATGTAGAGAGGCGAGCTGGGCTCCGGTCGTGATGAGCTGAACCGTCTTGCCGCTGAAATAGGAAGACTCTTGGCCGAGCTGGACCGGGTCCGCCGCCACATTCACCACGCTAGAGGCTGACTCCACAACCTGTGAAGCCAAGTGCTGGAGCTCGGATTGGAGTTGGCTGTAAGTTAGTCATGTAAGAAACAGAATTAGTACAAATTGGACCCGAATCCCGTCATTCAAATTACTTACCCATAATTCTTTCCGCCAGCACTCTTTACGTTCCCATTCTCCAGGTTCTGACTCGCGGCACTGATGCTCCCAATAGCGTCATCAACCTCCTTCTGTCCTGGAACAGAGCTCTGGACCCGGATCAGGGCCTCATGGACGCCCTTGGCCAAGGGTCGGAGGGCCATATCCCGTTCATGTGAGTTGACCTGAGAGGTCAAGAGAGTCCCACTCTCCCGCAGGAGCGTCCAGCATCGCTCAAGTGCCTCTTCGGTCGCACTCAGGACTCGGATCGGCTCTCCAGTTGTAGCGGCCACGGCTCGAGAGGCCTGGACCAGGTGTGTCAGGCCGGAGGAGATCCCCTGGGCCGATGAGGTAGCAGTAGCCGTGTCAGAGGTCGTTACGGAGATGACGAGCTGGTCTGTACAAGTCTGGACCTTCCGAATACTCGCCGTCAGCCTCTGAATTGCATTTTGAGGGGTGTCACCTGGAAGTGGGCGGAGCTCGTTTCGCCCGGCCGCCTTCCGGCACGCCACGATCTCTTCCTTCACTTCACGGACCTTGTCTGCAGCAGCCTCAAGTTGTTTACTCGGCTGCGCCGCTCCGAGCCCGCTGTCCGCCTTCATCCGATCGACCGACGTACGGAGCTCCACTAGTTCCACGGCCAGCTTCTGGGAGCATTGTAAGAGGTGACGACTCGTGGCCGGGTCCCCAATGAAACTCGAGGCCGACTTCGTGGTTGAGACTAGAGAGAGAGAAGGCTCGAGGAACTTGTCAGCCGCCTCAATGAGCGTGAGCTGGCACGACTCGTCACTTGTCTGAAGGGACGACTTCACGGCGCTCACCAGACCCGGGATCGTGTCCGCCACAGACCTGAATCCAAAAAATTATGAGCAATTATGAACTCCGGATTTAATAATTGGCGCCTTTTAAACACAATTTATGCTGCAGTTAGCTACTACTGCAGTCAAAATCAGGACCGCCGAACTTACCTACAGTCGGAAGACATGGCCTCTTTCGTGGTCGCATTGGGACAGTGTGGACTTGCGCTCTGTGAAGCAGCAATGCATTGGGCCGCGGCGCTCGCTGCATTTTTGGCAGAGGACTCGAGGCGCCGGAGGCCCTTCCGCTGGACAGCCCCATCAGCCGCCAGATTGGTGGCGTCTCTGAGGTCCTGGGCCGCCTGGCGGAGCAAATCCTTGCTGTTGGCCTGATGGGGATTAGAGGCACAGGACTTGGCGGCCTCAACAAGCTTTGATGTGGCCTCGGCGAGGACCTTCGCTGCCGCAATGAGTTTACGCTGCAAGTCCGAGTCCGGCGTTCTCTCAGCCTCTCCTTTTATGGCGTTGATGAGCTGGGCCGTGGCCTGGGCCAGGATCCGAGCCTGCTTCACCATGTCACCAGAATCCTGACTCGTCATGATCTTGTCCGTGGCCACGAGGATCGTGTCAACGGCACCCTCCTGGAGATTCTCATGAACGGAGACTCGAGAAGACGGCCGGATGTGGTCGAGCAATCGATTGAGGGAGTCGGAGACCTCACGGGCAGCGGCTTGGAGGTCAGCCTTTTTACCTCGCTCCGCTCCAGAGTTGTTGCAAGCAGAGAGGACAGACTCAACGGCCTGGGCCACTCGTCGCGTGGCTCCCATCAACTCGTTCCGGCACTTGTCGTGATTAATCTGTAAAAATAAGGTCAAGTTTGCGGATAATGCCCAAGGGCGAGGTCAGCTGTGTGTCCTTACCGTTGGTGCCACGACTTTGGCACAGGCCACGAGCTCAGAAGCACAGAGGGCCGTTTGGGCAGCGGCCGAGATGACTTCTTCCTTCTGCTGCGGGTCCTCAATCGTGGCCGCACACTGCTTGGCCTGGACAACCAGTTTGGCAGCCGTGTTTGCGACGCCCTTGGCCAGGGACAGCAAGACGTCCTGAGCCTCGTCACCCTCCTCTATTGTGTTCAGGAGGGCCCGAGAGGCGTCTCCAACTCGTCCAGCAGCACTGAGTAGACTCTGGCGTGGCTATGAAATGAAAACAGAAGATTAGGACTTCCCAAAGGTAATTACGTCAATCAGCCTGATTGGAAAGCCGTCAGACTCCGTGTCAGGAAGACATAATAATTATAGCCTATCATTCCATGATGAAAATGTGATTTGATTTTGAGATCCCTTTACCTCTTTGGTGCCAGGCTCGGCCGTGTTAAGGAGGTCAGAGAAAGCGGAGCAGAGCTTCTTCGTAGCCGCAATTAGCTTGTCACCCGAGTCATCCATGAGGGCGGCTAGCATCCGGACGTCCTTGGCCACTTGCGGTAGGCCCGAAGAGAGAGCACTCACCGTCTCGTCAATGGCCCCGCTCGAGTCCACCTCGTCTGTGGACGTATAGGTGACCATATGGGCCACGGAGGCACTCATCGAGGCCATCTGACTCTGTACATTCTGCTTCTTGCTGTCCATCGTGCTCTCCTTCCATTTTTGGGAGGCCTGGAAGGTGAGACAAGTCAGACTACGGCCCGATGTGTGGCGGGTGGACAAGAGAGCTCACAAGAACATGCAGAAACGGAAAGCAGTGGAACGGAATGGAGGTCACACATGCAAGGCGGTGGAGTAAAGAACAAGGGAGAAAGGGACAGTTTATTTCAAGACGCCGAAAGACACATATCAATAGTAGGTACGTAGTAAAGTGTACACAATGAACTAAAATCGAAATAGTCTAGCCAATACAGGCATTACTTTTT